>KZ678760.1:0-17338 GCA_003019895.1 Coniella lustricola
GAAGCAATAAAACGTTTAGTGTCGATTGAAAAAAAAAAATATAAAAAAAATAAGGGCTTAAGAAGATAGCAGGATCGTGTTGAGAAAGCGGAGCCATGGAAGGGGAGTTGTTGGCTGGTGTGGAAATGGCGGTGAAGGCGGTTTTTTACTGTTCTGCAGCTTCGTTGACAACACTGCGAATGTGCCAACGCCAGTCTTCGCGATCACGATTGCCTAGGCCGAGCCACCTCTCACACTTTTTCCGCCAGCGCTCCTCTTCCTCGCGTTGTCTCCTGATGAATTCAGGACCAACATCGAATTCCTCGCCAATCAGCCAGTCGTCTTTGACCTCATTGGTACGGCCAAGCTCGGTCGTATCGGCAGTGTTGTCTTCAAGGTCTGGGATGTCCTTGAATACATCATCCTCGTCTTCAATGGCAGCAAAAGCATCCAAAGGATCGGTGATTTCCGATTGCGCAGACTGAGGACCCAACTTGAGCCAGCACATGTTTTGAGGATCGAAAACCATGCCGCCGACAACTTGTACACCCTTGGTGGCGCTGATGTTGGTAATGAGAGCCGGTCTGGGAGTGGCATTTTCCTTATCCCGGACTCCGTAGGTTGGCACCGAGGCAGTGGAAGGTGAAGAAGCCGGTGCATATGCCGGCGTATCAAAGGCGTTCAAGGCATGGTCGTTGCCCTCCCATTGGTATGTTTCGGGGTTGTAGAGCATACCATTTACCACTATAGTTTGATTAGTCATGCATGCATAATGTAGGAAAAGGGGTGGCGGGAAAGGGCAAGTAATAAGATACGAAATCTGACAAGAACTTACTTTTGGACTCGTTATTCGAGTTGAGGTTGGAAATCAAGTGTGGCTTGGTCTGCACAGGCTTGCGCGAGTGCTTTTTGGACCGAATGGTGCCTTGTGGTGGGTGCGGCAGGTGCAAATTGCTCCTCGTGGAGAGTTGGGCGACACGTTGCGACGTAAGGGGAACAAGCGGACCAGAAGAGGGAACACGATGCGCAAGGTTTGTCTCCCTCGCGATTCTACTGGACGCCGTGTCACGTGCAAAACGGGGTTGAGTATCGAATCTCACCGGAGAGTGGAGTGCTGGGTGGGGCGTGGAGGAGGCAGGGGATATGTGGTGCATGGCCTTGTTGCGGAACTGGGTTGGGTACTGCTGTCCGGCCTGTTTTGGCTGCTTGACGAATTCAGACTCTGTCTTGGCCGAGGTCGGCAGGTCATCAAACGCATCCAGCTCGTGGCCGCTTCCGAATTGCCTTGGTCTCTTGGGAAGACTGAGAGGCAGACGAATGCCCGCCTTGGCCAACTTCTCCAGATTGCGGTCGCGCTGCTGCTTGGAAGGGCTTGGGGATCTTGCCATGGTGCGGGACACGGTCCGGGTTGCAGATCGCGTTTCCACTGACAGGTCCGAATCCTGTCGACGGAGTGAGCCTCTGCCCTTGGCGTTGACGTTTGATGACAGCGAGGTGTTGCCTGCAGGCACAAACGGTTTGCGGCCCTGTGCCGTTGGAGCCTCGCACATGGAAAGGCGCGCTCTGTCTACCGGAGTCTTGGGACGCGAGGCTGCGGATCGAGGTCCCACATCGGTACTGGATGGAGGTCGAGCGGTCGTTGATCGTCCGGGCGAAATGTTTGGCTTCATAACAGGCAGTGACCGCTTGAGGCGCAGCAGTTGTGCGTTGGTGGTCGTGGCCTCTTGTCGTAGCGAGGCGGCAGACTGCTGCTTGCCGACTTCACGCCTTCGAGGCGTTGAAGGGCTGGAGAACATGCTGCCCTGCCCAGAAGGTGTGATGGGCGTCGTATTACTGCCAATGGATGATGTAGAGGATTGAGACATGTGGCCCAAGCGAGACTGTGACCTTCTCAGGTTGCGAGTGGCAATAGGACCTCCGCTCTCCGATACTGGCTCCAGTGCCATTTGCGTAAGCGACCTTTCATGGATCGAGGATGGTCGGGGAAGTCTAGATACGGCTGGAGCGGGCTTGTTGGTAAAGGTGAGAGAGACAGCTGCCTTGGGACGAACTGGGCTGGTCGTCCGCGGGTTCTTGAGCTGCACGTTGGTGTGAAACCTGACCTTGCCGGCAGCAAACACGGATCCGTCGCCAATATCCAGATCAGCAAAAAAGTCCGCTCCGTCGCCGTCTTGGCATGCGAATTTGGGCTGTGCGGCGGCAGGCTCCTCCTCTTCCTCTTCCTCCTCCTCCTCGATGACGTGTTCTGGGGACTGGTCCTGGCGTTGTCTCCTCAGCCTTGCGCTGAGATCCAGTGGGCCGTTTGGAATCTCGATGCCGTCAAACTGTGCTTCATCCTCGCTCTCAGCAGTAATGGTGCTTGAAATGCTGGGGCTAAATGCTGAGGCCGAAGAACTGCGATTCGAACGTCCATCCCTGCGCGTGCCTGCGTAACGGGTTCCTAGGCTGCCCTCGCCCCAATCGAATTCCTCGTTTGCGCTCAGCGGGGTTCTGGGAATATCTCTGCGCGCCGAGAGCTTCAGTGTGCCGTCGGACGGGAACTCGAGGTCCTTTTCAAAGTCGTCCTCGCCCACAATGCGCAGTGGAGTAGGAGAGGTAGTGATTTTGGTCACGAGCGAAAGCGGCTTGATGCTGGGCCGGGTTTTGGACACTTTGATGGTTTCCATGCCGTCGCCAAACAAATCATTGTCGTCGTCGGTATCGCGGTACCTGTCCAGGTTGATGGGTGGTGCCAAGCCTCGTGCGGGTGTCTTTATAGCAGAGGCAGAAGAAAAGCCTTGCATGTCCGACATGGACAGGGAGGCCTGTGAGGCCTTGAGAGAGCTTAGCTGAGACGAGCTGCTGCTGACATGTCTCAAGACTTCGGGAAAGCGGGAAGGGTCCTGGGCTCGCATGCGCAAGCTATCAGTGCCATCCGCAAACATGAGGTCATCGCTCCAGTCCTCCTGAAGGATCTTCTTGACCTTGCGGCCACCCAATTTGCGAATGGTGCCCTGCAGGGCCGACGAGGGGACGTTTCTGGGTATGGGGATGCCGGCGGACGCGGCGATAGCAATGGCGCTGAGGGTGGATCGCTCGTCATTGCCAGGTAGATGGACCTGCCTGTCGTCGTCGCCGTGAACCGAGTCGCGCTCAGAACGCAGCGACCGGTGTGAGGAAAGGCTGTCGCGGCGATGTGGAGCCGCGCTGACAGAAGAGGAAGCGTTGCGGAGGGCGAGATCGTCGCCGTCAATTAAAAAGTCGTCATCGTCCCAGTTTTCCACATCGTCCTCTACAGGGGCGCATTCTTTGATTCGTAATGTGTTCATGATGTCCATGTTCATTCAAGAGATTCGAGGGTGCTCGGCAAGGAGGGCCAGCGAACGTCGTCATAGGTGGGTAAGAGGAGGTTTGAAGAGACAGAAAAAAAAAAGAGCTTGATGGAAAAGGAGATTTTCTCCAGGTGTGCAATGGCCCGACTTGGGTCGTGTCGCCGTCTGGGCTGTCACAGAGCGCGACAGGGTGGCGTTTGATTGTGATTGCGAGAGTGGGTTGACGAGCAGATCATCATCATCATCACAACAGTCCGAGTCGAGAGCAGCCACGTGCACGGAGGCCTTGTCTCATTTCGCAGGACGAGTCCTTTTGGGGGTGGTGAGTCGAGGAAGGCCTGCCTGTTTTGGCTCGAGTGGGTGCGTCGAGTTTGATGAGGTCGAGTCGGGTGCAGGGTGGCACCGAAAGGGTCGGCACGGCAGTCCGGAACGACGAAGAGACAAAAGAGAGGGAGACAGAGAGAGTGAGAGCAAGAGTGAGAGACGTGACGTGAGAGCGCCGATGAAGCGCGAGAAAAGGCTGCTGGTCCGTGTGCGAAGCGCAGGCGGTAGCGGTAGGCGGTAGCGGCAGTGGGGGGTGGGATACGAGAGAGATGACCCAAGGAGGAAGCGCAATGCACGTCAACCAGCAGCAGCTGGTGGAGGCGGAGGTGGAGGTGGACGAGGAAATAAGGCCTGGCTGGGGAGACGAAAGAGGGTCCTGCGTCCTGCGTCCTGCGTCCTGATTCCTGCTCAGCTTGTTGCAACGGGTCCGAGTGCCTGTCGACAAGGTTGAAGGCACAGGCAAATTTGATGACGGCGCCCAAAGCCGACCAGACCAGGCCAGACCAGACCCGACCTGCGCTCCAGCCCGTTGGCAGCAAGCGACAGACGGACAGACGGACAGCCGCAGCGGGAAACGGCGGTGGTGGGTGTTGTTGCTGTTGTTGGCGGTGGTAGTGGTGGTTGTGGTGGTTGTAATTGGCGGTGGTGGGTGTGAGAAGGAGGAAAAAGAAAAGAAGCTGGGCAGCTAGCTGGCTGGGACGGTTTGCGGTGACGATACTGCTGCTGCTGCTGCTGCTGTGGAATTGGGGAGCTGGGAGCTGGGAGCTGGGAGCTGGAAGGAGAAGGCACGCTGGGCACCTCTGGCAGCACTCTCCCCAAATGGCTGGGGCTGGTGTGAAAATGCCACAGCTACAGGGGTCAGGGACAGGGGTAGCGCAGGGATAGGGCAGCCAGTGCGCGTGCAGGGCGAGCCAGGGAGTGGAGACCACGAGCGCCAGCGCTTGGCTCACTGGCTCAACAGGCCCCGAGTCCGCTGCGTGGCTGCGTGGTGCGAAACGGTCAGTGCGCACTGTAGCAGCTCGAGCTTGGCGCGACGGGGGCTGGTGGGGCGCCCGGTAGCTCAGCACAGTAGCAAGCCGGCCAGGCCAGGCACCCCGTGGTTAGGTCAGCCCCCTTGTGTACTCTGGTACCTCTGGGATGCAGCAACGTCGACGTGCGTTTACGATCAGAGCGCGAGCACATGCAGTGCCGTGCCGTGCAGCAACTGGGCCCGATCTGATGCCCCACGGGCTGGCTGGCTGCTGCAACGGGCCTGCTGGTGCTGGTCCAAGCTTTGGTATGCGTAGTCAAGCAAGCACTCTTGGTATGAATGAATGGCGGTGATGACCTCTCGCCCTGTCTGGCACTCGACTTGTTCTCGTCGTTCTCTGTTTTTGCCCACTGGACCCTGAGCGCGGATCTGCAGGCCTGGACAGGCGGCAGTCCGTGCCCGCTTACACTGACGGACCAGCCTGATATTGCAGCTGCCACAGCACTGTGTTCACAGGGCCTACAACAGGTTCCGTGCAGCCTCTCCAGCGCTGATTCGCAAGGGCTATAGCAAGCAGCTTATACCGCCCGGACAAGCAGCACCAAATGCAATGCCAGGCCCGAGGCCGATTGCTGCAGCCAACGCTTTGCTGCGACGGGCGTTCGTCTCGGGAAACGAAGCACAAAGAGGTCGTCCATCACAGGATCGTGGTGGTGCTGCTGCTGATGATGCTGCTGATGGCTGAAGTGGCTGGACGTGCCGAGTTCAGTGGCCAGGCCCTGTAGGAATGGCGGGTTTTACCGCATCGCGGCTCTGCAGCGGCTCTCCACTGACAGCTCCCGCTGTTTAGGCAACGGCCCGTCAGCCTAGAGCTTGGCTGCTGGGGCGCTCACGGCATATCAAGCCCTCACTCAACTGACTGACTGTTTGCTCGGCCAAACGTCACGTCGCTCGCTGTCTTCGTCCTTTGTCTTTTGCTTCCCAACAGACCTGGCGCAATCCATCTCCATTCTTGGCCCGTACGACGCCCAGCACCCTCCAGACCTCCCTCGGGTCGTACTCGCAAACGCAGGTCGCAGCCAGCCAAGCAAGCAAGGCAGCCTGCCCCGAGCCCGAACGACTGCAGACTGCTCCCATTCCCCATTCCCCCTTCGCATTCCCGACATTCCAGCCCACGCGCGACCGAGACAAACAAGAAAAAAACAGCCTGACGCGCAGGAACGCAGCAGCGGCTGCTCGCCATGGCTCCCTTCATCCTGCGGCTGCCGCTCAGAAGCCCCAGCGCGTCCCAGAAGCGGCATGTCCTTGTCGCCGTCTCCCCGAGCACAGACGACGCTGCCACCCACCCGCTCGATCTGGAGCTCGTTGCTACCGAAAACGCAAAGGCCTATGTCGCGACCTGTATGTTGCCCGTCTGCTCGTTGCTCTCTGTCTGTCTGTCTGTCTGCCTGCCTGCCTGCCTGTCCTGGCCCGGTTCCTTGCAGCTGGCTGCTGGCCCCAGCCCTGGCCTTCCTACACGCAGTAGTCTTTCGGGTCTCGGTAATCGGCCGTCAATCCCTCCTCGGCCGGGTCCTGCTCTTCCTGCACGTCAGCGTCCATTCGGCTGTCAGTGCTCGAGATGCCCGGTCTCCAGCCCTTCCATCGCATCCTCGCATTTGTCTGGTCCCCGGTCGCTCATTTCGCTGTCGCTAATCTTGGACCTCCATGTCCGTCTCCTGCGCGTCACAGTGCAACATGCCAAGGTTGGCAAATACAAGCATGACACCAATGCCTGCTCAGACGATCGCTGGCAGGCCTGCCTGAAAGAGCTCCTGCTCCTCCAGAAGCAGCACCAGCACCAGCACGACTCGTTGGCTGGCGGGGGTATCGATGCCTATGCCGAGACGAGCAACGAGGGTTACCTGTTCATCCACGTCCAGCAAAAGCGCGCCGGTGCTGCGGTACGTTCGCCTGCTTGGACCCCGAAACCACATTGACGCCCAGGGACCCGCCTTTTGAGGATCCAGCCTGGGGCCAGTCCCTGGGTTTGGGGCCCCAGTGCCACTCATCCACAAATACCCTGAATTCCAGCCATGCCAAACTCTCCCTTTTTTTTTGGGGTCGAGATTTTCGCTGATGATGTGCAACGCCACGTGTAGGAGACCCTTGGCTCCCTCAAGCTGCGCAAGAGCAACAAGGCTGCTGAGGACATTGACATGTTTGACTGGTGCACAGAGTCGGTCAGCGCCCGAGAACAGCTGCAGCAAGAGGTTGCTCAGCTCCAATGCAAGCATGACGCGCTCCAGAAGCTAGTGAGCGAGGAAACGGCGCGCTTCCGGGAGCTCGAGCGCAGCAAGCAGGAATTCGAGACGCACCACGACTCGTGGCTCAAGGATCTGCTGAATGAAAAGAAGCTAAAGATCCGCATGCAGGAACAGATCTTGGCCGCTGCGAGTGTGCACCCAGCCAAGGGGACCAATCATAAACGGAAACACGGTGCGCACCTCGACGCCGACCTGGAGGAGTCTGGTCAGGACGTCAAGCCCGACGAAATGGACGTCGACGTCGACGTCGACATGGACGCAGAGGCTGCGGAGAGCCACGACGAGATGTCTGATGCCGGTCAGACCACCCAGGACTCTGAATCAGCAAGTGCCAGTGAAGCCGAGGCGACGCCCAACTTGAAGCATAAGAACACAGCTGCGCGACAGCCCGCCGCTCCGTCGTCGCCAGGCTCCCCGGCAAGGGGCTCCAAGAAGGCCCCTGCTCGCAGGCAGACGCGATATACGCGGAACAAGGAGGCTCTTACTACGGGTTCGGCAGCATCCCAGTCTGCTGGGTCCGAGTCTAATTCTGAGCATGACGCCAAACCGACGAAACCAACCAAGAAGCCGGCGCCAACACCTACTAATAATAAGCCAGTTTTTGATTCAGACGAGAGCACGGCCTCTGAATAAAACGGTGGCTGGTGAATGTGTTTGAGTAGAGATGAATGACAAGCGCTTGGGGCGATTTGTGGTTGTCAAGTGGCGAAAACGTTTGTATCAATGTACATGTGAATCAAATGTGACCAAGTTCATGAGATACCAGATGCATTTTGTGCATGATTTTGCGCAAATCAAATTGATGGTTTGAACAAGTGTGCTTCATGTTATTGAAGACATGTCGATACATGTGTATCAGACATACTTTTATGGATTTGATCGCCAGTATATCACAATGTCGTATCAACAATGGCTTCTTGGTGGCTTGGAAGCTACTGGCACCAAACTCATTCCCGATTCCATGGCCGAGGTGTATCGTGTACGAAAGATCATGAACATTGTAATTATTAGAACACGTACTCAATTTTGAAGTATGGTGTACTGTTGCATATTTGGGGTCCATGTTGTCTGTCGAAAGTGATATGGACTCGAGATGTTTATGTGCGATGCCAGTGGTATGTATTCATGAGAGCCATAATTATGTGATGAGCGAGTGACGAGTCTTTGAAACAAGCAAGCCAAAGGGTTGGAAATATGCTTAAAAGGCGGAACGATTACATATATGCAAGTCTCACTTCACCTTTTCTTGACGGCGAATTTCAATAATTCCATCAAACACCTCAAAACTATGCCAGGCGGACTCGAGAATAAGCCATCAACGCAATGAGTACATGTATCGCCATCTGTTTTTTTCCGTTCCCTCAAGCACGGTTTTTTGTTTATCCCCATGCAACGACCATTGCTATGCCAAACAGGCATGCAGGCAAATCAATACCAATTTTTCTTTCTTTCTTGATTTCCATATAAAACCATGCTTTCCTTTTCAGGTTCATCTTTTTCTCTTGCGCGCAAAGAACCCTTGATGAAACTCCGGTGAACCTTTTTCCCAATCTTGATAACCTTGACTGGTTTCAAAGCAGTGCTATACCACGCCATGCAATTCCCATACCGCACTCCTGGATGCACAAAGAGTCTGCCCTCATCATCGTTATGGTAGTGGGGCACCAGTTTTCGCAACTGATCGTCGCCATTGACCATGTCGGGTTCATCTCGTGATGGGTCCCTGTTGAGCTCGTCCGTAACCGTTAGTACCATTGCCGCGTCGTTTGCGGTTCCTAAACGACTGCGCCATCTCCTTGTCCCTCTGATGCCGGATCGGAATCTTCGCTAGGCGCGGGCACTTGACATACGGTTGCTTCGCCCGAGTCCCCTCTTCCTCGCCAGAACCGGTTGGCAGGCCCTGAAGCCCGCCATTCTCACCGACCTTGCCAGCATCAGCTGTACGCGCAACAAGTCCATTGCGCCCGGAGAACTCGAAAAACGCCTTCCTGTTGGGATCCGCACCCAGAAGCAGCTCGCAGTAGTCCACGACAGCCAGGCCATACTTGGCGCGCGTCAGAGCAACGTTGAGTGCACCCGACATGCGAAGTAGACCACGGGCCATGCGGCGGTCGTGGCGGTCGTGGCGGACAAACTGCTCGGTCGTGCACGTGGCGCACAAGATGACGACGCCGAACTCGAGGCCTTGGACGGCTTCGACTGCCTAATCGGACGGAGCACACAGAAGGACGTGGTGCGTGATCGGCGAGTGTTTCAGGAGCTGTAGTGCAACTTCAACCAGCGTCTTGGTGTTGCCAGTTCCGGGCGGGCCTGATATTAGGAATAGCAGTGTGCCGTATTTGCGCAACAAGATGCTCTCCACAGCCTTCTTCTGCTCCCCATCCAAAGTGTGATCCACAAACGGCATGCTGAACCAGCCGGAAAGCAGGTCTTTGTGGACGTCGCAGTCCGTCGAAGCAGGAAAGAACATCGATGTGAGCCAACCGTGCTTGCGGGCGAGCATAGATCTGGGCCTTTTGCTTGTCCCACGGGGCCTTGAATTGGATGTTGAACCTGACGTTTCTGTTTGGCAGAGTGAGAGATCGGACACGGAGTCGCGGGTCGTGGAGCGTCCAGAATTAAGCTCCAAGAAATATCTGGTGCTCTTAGTCAGTGTGAGAATTGCGCAATGCAGGCTTGCGTCGTGATGACTTGGCGCCTAGATCGACGGGGTCCGAAAGTGAAGGCATCACGACGAAAAGAGTCGAGCCACTCTTCGGCGTAGTGAGAGGAAGTTCAGCCTGCATCAAGATGTGTTCGTGGTTATCAGTGTTGTGCGAGAGAAAGGATAGGACACACGTGCTCGGAGTATGCCATCAGAAAGCAAAGCTGATGGGAGGAAAATCATTCAAAAGTGTTGCAGGTGATGAAGTTGCCTGCTTGTCGATGGGTCTGAAAGGTGCCCGGGTATCAGATATCAAGGTACCCATGTACCTCTGGCAGAGGACCTGTAGGCTGCAGTACTTGCAGCACCTGTGTGGAAAGTAGGGTTAGGGTACTAGCACCGTAGTCCCCTGTGAGCCACGCATCAAGACATTGACTGCTCGGGTACCGACTGCCCTTTCAGGAAAGGGAAGTTTTGATGGTATTCACAACATTGTCACCAGCTCAACCAGATTTTTCACGCACTTCCTGCTATCATGGCGAGCCTTCGCCAGAGCTCGCGGCTTGCCTCGGAGCGTATACGCCTCCAGGCTGCCGCCGAGCAAACATCAACGACAAGCGTACTGCCCAAGAAGACGAGAATTGTGGCCAGGCCCCGTCCGGCAAAACGCGTAACCAGCGACGATATGGACGACGATGAAGACGCGTCGGATGCCGATGCTGACACCTTACAGCTACCGCAGCCCCCAGCCAAACGCCGGAAAAGCGAAAAGTCAGTGCCAGATCTGCACCAGCGGCTCTTTGACAACTCTGCGAGGACCTCGACGGATGCCAGCATTTGTCGCTTTCCGCTCCGCCAGCATCGCCTCGACTATCACCAGCCTCTCTTGCTCCAGGGCGACGTTGGCAGGCGCAGTCGGGCTGACTTTCTGCAGTGGTATGACGGCGTCAGCAACGACCGTGCCATGCCTTGGAGGAAGCCCTTTATCGACCCCAAGGACTATCAAGACGCAGACGAGCTCCGGCGTGCCCAGACGCAGCGCGCGTACGAGGTCTTTATTTCTGAAATCATGCTGCAGCAGACGCGAGTCAAGGTTGTTATTGGCTACTGGACTCGCTGGATGCAAAAGTGGCCTACCATCTACGACCTGGCCAAGGCCACCGAAGACGAGGTCATGAGTGTCTGGCGAGGCCTGGGCTACTATTCGCGATGCAAGCGCATCCTTGCAGCCTGCAAACTGATTGTCGAGCATTCCGACTGGCGCGGCTTGATGCCATACGACGTCAACACTCTCAAGACGCAGGTGCCAGGTGTTGGACCCTATACTGCCGGCGCCATCTCGTGCATTGTCTTTGGCCGCCCTGCTCCAATGGTCGATGGCAATGTTCTTCGAGTGCTGAGTCGCCAGCTGGGCCTCTTGGTCGACACAAAGACTGACAAGACGGCCATCAACTTGATTTGGGCCTGCGCAGCGGCTCTTGTTGAGACTGTCTCACTCGACATGGCCGCTGCTGAAGAGGACAACGGGTCTGGCAAGCCACAGCCCACCGACGGCCCAGGAAAATGGGGCCAAGCGTTGATGGAGTTGGGCAGCACCATCTGCACGCCCCAACCCAACTGTTTGGCTTGTCCCATCACTGCCACCTGCCGAGCGTACCAAGAAGGCGAGACCATTGCTGCAACGCCGATACCGCGCCCGAATGTCGCCAAGCAGCCAGACCCTTTGGATGTTGAGGACCTCTGTCACCTCTGTGAGCCTTTCGAGTGTTTAGCCGACACTGAAACTGCAGCTGAACCAACAACACCGGTCATTAAAAAGGCCAAGCAGACGAGTTTATCTGCCTTCTTTGCACCGGGGTCCTCAGAAGCCTCCGAGAAAAAGGCGAGCCGCGTCTCTCATGCCTCTGCAGCGCTCAGCAAGATTGCCATTTCACATGCTCAAAAGTTCCCAGTCAAGACGGCCAAGAAAGCTGTGCCAGAGCAGGAGACCCTGGTGTGTGCTATACAGCGTGCTGACAGCAAGATGTATCTGATACAAAAACGGCCAAATACAGGTGAGCGTGCAACGGTTCCAGCGATCCATCTGGCATCAGGCTAATTGCTAATTTCCCTTGGATTTTTTCTTCTTTTGTGGTACAAGGCCTCCTTGCCGGCATGTGGGAGTTTCCAAGCCACATACTGCCAGAAATGAATGACAGCACGCCAACAGCTCGAAAGCGGATCGCTCGTGAATTTGCTGCAAGTCTCTTTCGGCAGGATGACGATGACAGTGCTACTGCTGCAGTTTCTCAGGAGCAGCTGCGCCACAATCTTGTATACCATGGAGAGCTAGGGACGGTGCCCTGGGTTTTTTCTCATCTGAAACTTAGGATGCACGTACAGCTGTTCACACTGAGTGATGTGCCAAAGACTTTTCCGGCCACTAGTTCCGTCAAGTGCCGCTGGGCATCCTCTGAGGCTGTCGAAGGGGAGACCATGGGAACCGGGATGCGGAAATGCTGGAAGCTTGTCGCCGATAAAGACTGCTGAGTATCGCAACGGTATCGCCTCCACTCGAAGGAAGCAAATATAGCAATCCTCGGAGAAGTACGGGCTATTCAGAATGTTTGACATGAAAGCACAGCGATGCATAGGACGGGACAATCAATTCCTTGCAGGTCCGACAGGCGCTTGAACTCTGGTCTGATGGGACGACTTGAAGACGATCAAGCTTTTTGGGCGGGCCAAAAATAGCCACACGGGCCTCAGCCTTGCATCGATCTCTGCGGCCTCCAAGGAGCCGGCCAAGCCAGGCTGAGATCAGACAAGCTCCAAACAAGCAGCGGTTGTGCAACTCTCTAGATCGCTCCCCCTTGAGAACGGCCCGGACCATGTGAAAAGGAGTCTGCGCTGACCATACCATTGAGCCTAACGGGAAAGCGGACGTGATTGGGGCGCAAAAAAAGACGTCCAGCAAAGCGGCCTAGCAAAGCGGCCTTGCAAAGAGGCACAGCAAAGAGGCACAGCAGCAGAAAGATGCGCATCTTCCATGCTCCATTTGCACACAATGTTCCTGCTGTGAGCCCGTTGGCCTATGCGGTCGCCGTCATTTTCTGTTTCGGGACTCCACACGACCATGAACAGGACAGCAAGACGATGCGATGCGAGACCGGCCCGAAGCAATGGTGCAAGGCCAGGCCAGGCCAGGCCAGGCCGGTGCGAGCAAACGGTCTTGTGCCACACGGAAACGCTAGAAGCAGGCCCTCTTGTATCTTGTTCTTCTCTTCTCTTCCTTGCCAAGTCGGCACATGGCTCGTCTATGGTGTCGAGCATGGGGGCATCCACTAAACCGGGTACCTGAACGGCCAGCCCAGCCAGCCCTACAAACCGTGCCATTTCCTCTAGTTCTTTTTTATCCTTTTTCTCTTTCCCCGCCTGCTTCCGCACGCCCTTCTACCCCTTTGTTGGGCTCGCTCGCTTGCTTGCTCGCTTGCTTGCTCGCTTGCTTGCCCACCGTCTGGATTCCGTCTGGGCTACTCCGGCCGAGTGAGGGGATTGATCAAGAGTCGACGAAGGCTCTTATCGACTGGATATGACTGCGTGTTTTGGCGAGAGTGCGTGCAATATATACTGCGTCCAACGCGGAGTGTCATTGGTGTGCTTCCAGCCCACACCCCGGGCCTGTTTGAGGAAAGGAGTGTCTGGACATGGCCAGGTCTGGAAAGGCTACGTTTTGAAACGAGAGGGATCCACCGATGGCCAGGCGGCTGCATATTGGGGTATGGGTGGCCCCCCCCCCCTCCCCGGTGCTATGGTTATGGGCCGCTACAGACAAGCTTGTTGACTGACTTGTCGACAACGGAGAGAACGAGAAAAGACCCCTGGATCCTGCAGTCGGTCCGCGCATTCTGCTTTCTCGGGCACTTTCTGGGCTGGCCACTGGCTGTCCTATCCGCCTACTACTCCGGAGGCACAGAGAGTGAGAGAAGCGTGTGCTAGGTAGATTCGATATGGGGCCATGCCGTCTCCACTATGATGCACAACTTCACAGCAACGCTGACGCGCCAGCGCCCTTTCACACTATTCATGTCTCTGTGAAAAGCGCCGCGTTGAGTAAGTAGACTGGCAAAGCAGCGAGCCAGTGGCAATCACGGCCACACGCAGGCGCTGATCTTGCTCTGCTCACAGCTGCAGTCGTCGTCACCTTGGGCTTGCTCACTCCCAAGCGCTGTGCCTCCCCAGAAATTAGCCTCAACCTGGTCTCTGTCTTTATCGGCTCCTTTTCCCTCTTTTCGCACGCTCCTTTTCGTCTGCTCACTCCCATCTTGTTACCTCTCGCTGTTCTCCTCCATTCCAACACAGACGCGTCTCCTTCCCCTCCCTTGAGCGGACTCTGGACCTGTAGACGAACGACGCTTCTTTTTGTTTTTGTGTATACAGCATATTCTTCTCTTCTTCTTCTTCTTCTTCTTCTTCTCCTCCTCCTCCTCCTGCACATCATCATTACTTTGTCAACAGCCCCTGGTCGGGTACCGCTATTTACTATCCTTTTGCTCTGGAATTTGATCGACAGTGTCATCTGAGCGTATTCCATTACCTCACCAGTGCCCCTGCGCCACTTATCGTCGCTTTTGTTTTTTTTTATCAGTTTCTTCCTTCTTTTTCTCTCCCTCCCATTAGACGAGTTTTCTTCGAGTGCCACAACGCACAACGCCATCCCATATAACCACGACAGCAACCAGAGACAGAGTGTGTCGCCGTCTCGTCTCAGTTCCCTCCTTTTGATTCAGCCACACAACGCGCAGCAGCAGCCGCGCTGGCGAGACAAGGGAGAGAAGGGAAATTACACGACCAAATAAACCCCCACATTCCTTATTCTTTTCCTACCGCGGAATGGGAAGCCGCTCAAGCTGGACAAGATGAGCGCCATGACATACCGCCGTTCAGCCCTCTACCGCTACCGGGCTCTTGCGGTCCTCGCAGTCTTTTGCGTCAGCATCTTCTTTCTCACATCGCACCACTATACGCAACAAGACCCCTCGACGTCCTCAGCCTCCATCATCAAGTGGATGAAGGACGGCGGCTACGATGTGCTGCTCCCAACGAACCAAGAAGATGAGCAGGGCCAACAAGGTCAGGGCGCTTCCACCCCCGCCTCCACCTCCAAGACTGCTGCTGTGCCCACAGGCTCACAGGATTCGTCCACGTCGACAGGCAGCCTCATAGATGCGCACCCCAACGAAAAGGTCATGCAGCTGCAGACGGAGCTGCGCAAGCAGTCCCAGCCCATGGACCCCCTCACAAAGGAGTTCTTGTCGTGGCGCGACGAGACATACAACCCGAAAATGAAGCCCCCGCCGAAGCCCCCGAGGGAGACGGCCCCGCCGATTCCAGACCCGTTCCCTCTGCTCTCCCAAGTCCCCGTGGCAGAGGTGCGCAAGAGGCTCGTGGTGCCCGAAATCAACCGTCCGCCCCGCGTCCACGTGCCAGAGGCCACGCCGCTGCTCATTGGCTTCACGCGCAACTGGCCGCAGCTGCTGCAGTGCGTGGCCAGCTACATCACGGCAGGCTGGCCGGCCGAGGACATTTATGTTGTTGAGAATACGGGCGTCATGCACGCCAACCGCGACGACCGCCTCACGCTGCAAAATCCCTTTTACCTCAACCACACACAACTGCGCATTCTCGGCGTGAATGTGATTGAAACGCCCACCCTCATGAGCTTTGCGCAGCTGCAAAACTTTTACTCCTGGACCGCCCTCGAGCGCAACTGGACCGAGTTCTTCTGGAGCCACCAGGACGTGGTTGCATTCTCCTTTGAAAAAGAGTTCCGCCCGCACACGGACGACAAGACGATTGACAATGCCAACTACTCGCTCTACTCGCGCGCTGTCGCCATTCTGCGGTTCCTGCGCCAGCCCGGCACGCCCAAGTGGGCCAACCACTTCTTCGCCTACGACCACTTGACGCTCGTCCACCGCGACGCTGTGCTCGAAATTGGCGGGTGGGATACGCACATTCCCTACTACGCGACCGACTGCGACTTCTACCTGCGCCAGAAATGGCAAGGGTACTTCCAAGGCTCGACGCAAATCGGCATCATCATCGATACCTCGACAGTACTCGACGACTTTGGCGCGCTGTTCCGCATTCCCGGTATACACGCGACATTCCAGGGCGATCCTGGCGCCGAGGCCATAGCGGGCGTCAACAACCTCGAGAACGATGCGCTCCACCAAAAGGAGTTCGCAGAGCGCGAGGCCGAGCGCAAGAAGCTCGTGGACGTTGACGGCGAGACGGTCGAGAACCTCGTCGATGTGTCGTACCGCATGCAGGCCGTCAAGTACATTGACGGCGGGTCGTGGCGCAACCTGTGGCAGCTGCGCCAGGGTGGTGGCCAGGGCGAGCCCTTTTACCGCGACCAGGAAGGATTCCAGATTGGCCTCGACACGCAGATTGAGGTTGGCCGCCGGGTGTTTTCTGAGAAGTGGGGACACCGCGGGTGTGACATTTTCGATCGCACGGCTGACGATGCGTGGAAGCTGCAGAGGGACTGGAATATCATGACGGAAGGTCAAGGACATGAGGGTCCTTATTGGTAGATTTTTTCTCTCTGGTCTCTTTGCTTCTTTCGGCTTCTCTGTTGGATGTCTGTCTTGATTGTGTTTTTGAAATGATTCTTGAGAGACACATTGGACGGAAGGGAGATGAAAAAGTATCCTTTTGGTGCTTTTGAGACGAGGTTAGGCGGCATTTTATTCTTACCACACTGGCTCTTCGGAGGACATTCATTGCGCATGGCGTTCGAGGTGTCTTTTTTTTTTTTGAAACAGGATCAATGAGTATTGATTGGGCAGGTAGACGCAAAGGTCAAAGGAAGGGAAAGGAAGAAAGGAAGCAACTATAGACAAAGTAGAGGTATCTGTGGGAAGATATGGTGAATCGAGATGTATATTGTTACATTTTCTACATGATCCATTCAGTGACAGAGAAGTGTTGTTGTCTTTGTGTGGATATATACTGAACTGGCGTCGTCTATAGGCCACCTTCTTTTCCTATCTGGGATTCAAGCACACATTGTTGTGTCACGTCTACATCAATAGTCGAGTATAGTGGCTCACTCAGAAACGAAGATAACTTGGATACTGGTTTGCGATGGTCTGGTGGACCGTGTGGTTACAGAATAGGTTCATTGGACTATTGTAATCTACCCTCGTTCTCAAGCATCTCTACACATTTGTAATTGATTCACATCAACCACCCCACCCTCCAAGAATAATCATCAACCTGGTTACTCTATCCTGCGCGTCCGTCATCCATCAACCAGCACCGCCCCAGGCCATAGCCGTCCATCCATTCCAGCCTCAGCCAAGTCCTCACAACCTTAAATTCGACCGGTCTTACCACCAAGCTAATGAGTTAGTTGCGTTTCACCATACCTTTAAACTTTCCCGCCCTCCCTTCTGTAGCGTTCTCCGGCTGGCTCTCCACTACCACAAAAACCCTAAAAGACAAAAGCCAAAACCTGTCAAACTCAAACTTTAAAAAAGGGGGGAAAACAAAGTTAGGGAAGAGTAGGGGTTAAAAAAAAAAAAAAAAAAAAAAAAAAAAAAAAAAAAAGCCTCATGCTAGGGCTTGTGTTGTCTGAGCTGCTGATGTAAGTGAAAGGCGGGGTTTTGAGTAGAAGAACATAATGAATACCGTAAACACTCGACGGAGGTATGTAGCTGCCGCGGATATCCCCCAAAAGTGAATCAATACAAGCAACAATGAAGAAAGTCGGCCAAGGGTATGTATATACACGTACCTAGACAGGAAGGCCAAGTAT
>KZ678762.1:0-16847 GCA_003019895.1 Coniella lustricola
CCAAAGCGCGATCTTGCTGTCGCGAGAACACACAGCATCCAGTGTTATTTATTATGGAGAATTTCACAGCCATCTGCATACATCTATCTGGCTTTACCTGTTTGACACGTCAAGCACTAACAATGCTGGGACAATTCAGCTCCATCCAAGCCTGGGACCACGCGACTGACTCCACTGAAAAGTATAAAATACCGAGAGTCGTTTCGAGCATGGGGAGAAGTACCTCGGTACCTATGTACCTGGCGCTACCGGCCGAGAGCGGGGGGTCCCTGCAGCAGCAGCAGCAGCAGCAGCAGCAGCAGCAGCAGCAGCAGCAGCAGTAGCAGCAGGAGTAGCGGCATCATGCCTTCTATTTTCGATTCTATACGCTATGGTAAAAAGCTACCCCAAGCTGCAGCATCCATGATCTCATCAATGGTCAGCCCCCCTTCTGTTTCCAGTGACGTTAGTGGTACTTCATACACTGGATTCACTAGAAACCCAACTTCACTGGCATAATCTTTGTAAGCATGCAATTCTCGCCCTTACGCATAAGCCTCACGCTTTAAGCACAACGCTCCTCACTTGGGCTCAGAGTTGCTGACAAGATCGCCAGGCACAACTCTGGCCGATCCTCGCGAGACATATAAAAGTTCAGCTTTCCAACTTGCTAGGATTATACCTTCTACGCTCAGTCTGGAGAAAAGAAGCACAAGACTGCAACCAACAAAGCGGCGTGACATTCTCCGAGAACTTCGAATGCGAGAGCTCGAGATATCCTGAACAGCCCATCCATTCCCCCAACCACGCACCAAAAACACTTGGCACGATGGCCTCCAAGACAGCAGCAAAGAAGATCGTCGTCTGCGGCGGCAACGGCTTCCTCGGCTCCAGAATATGCAAGTATGCCGTGGCCAGAGGCTGGGACGTCACCTCGATAAGGTATTTTGCCATAGTCTCCCTTCCTCTGCCACTTACCTGACTAGGTTGACTTCCCACTGACACCGTCACAGCCGATCGGGTGAACCAAAGTGGTCGGCGGTGACCTCCTCAGAGAGCCCACCTGAATGGTCCCACAAAGTTTCCTGGGAGCGGGCAGACATCTTCAAGCCCGCCACCTACGCCCCGCTGCTTACCGGCGCAGACTACGTCGTCCACTCGATGGGAATCCTGCTCGAAGCCGACTACAAGCGCGTGGTCTCTGGCCAAGAGTCGCCCATCGCCGGTCTTCGCAAGGCCTTTTCCCAGCCCGCATCTTCATCTTCTTCAGCAGACTCTTCCATCGAAAACCCCTTGGAGCGCAATGACAACAGCAGCACACCTTCCTCTTCCTCCTCCTCCAACAACAGCAGCACCAGCACCGACAGCAATGACAAATCACCACAAATCACCTACGAGTCCATGAACCGCGACTCGGCCCTCCTCCTTGCCCGCACAGCCGCCGACAAGTCTGCCTCCGCCTTCCTCTACGTCTCAGCCGCAGGCGGCGCACCTGTCTTGCCAACTCGCTACATCACCACCAAGCGCTCCGCCGAGTCACGCATTGCGAGCGAGTTTCCCCGCATGCGCGGTATATTCATCCGTCCGCCCTTCTTGTACGATTCCAGCCGCAAGTTCACCATCCCCATGGCGGCCATGACAGGCGTCGGTGCCATGTTCAACAGCGTCACGGGTGGTATAATGAGTGGCTTCTTGGGAGCCGCGGGCACGAAGCCGTTGAAGGTGGACGTTGTAGCGAAGGCCGCGGTGGAGGCGCTCGAGGACGAAAGTACGAGGGGACCCGTGGAGGTACCCGAGTTAGAAGATCTGGCGGAGAAGGCGTGGAGGAAGGGTATGCTGTGAGGAATGAATGAATAAACTGGATGATTGGTTCCTTGGTTGCGAAAGGGGCATTGGGGCTCCGGTTACGATATATGGACCGGACTGAACTGTATTAGATTGCATCATGGCCTCATCTTCACTTAGCTGGCTGTAGGAGTATTACCAAAACATCGTCAAAAGGTTCGACTTACTCATAATCTAGGCAATCTATGTACAAAGGGTGTTTTGGGGGGGGTTCTCGCTGAATATGAATATAGAGCGATGTAAAGATGTGATAGTCTTTGGCTAGTGCGGCTTTGATACGGGACGTGAAGCCATTGGTAATATTCAGTTTAGCCTGTCAACGGGAGAAAACCAAGAAACGACTTGAGCAAATCATGTTGGAAGCGGCCGCATATTCCATTTTCCCTCTATCGCTATGGCATTGATACGCATAGTCAAAGCGTAGGGTATATGCGTACACATGATGCTTTCTGCTCAAAGAGGTCTTGAACTCGCATACCACAAGTGTTGCCCATCCAGTTCCGCCAACGACACCAACAGCCGGTTCCCATATATGTCATTGAGAGTAGACCGTCATCGGAACGCCATACACATGCAGAGACACACTCTCTCGCCTTTCCATGTCCGTCTCCATCTTGGATATAAACGCCATGATAATCCCATACACGCCAACACCACACATGCAGAATGTCGGGACATGAAGAAAACGCAAATGCACAAACCAATAATAAACAAGAACAACAACAACAACAACAACAATAACAGCCCCAAGCAAACCAAAAAGCAGCACCCCCCCCCCAAAAAAAAGAGGTCTACAAGCCCGCCACAGAAAAACTCAAAAAACTACCCAACATCAAACCAACCACGAGACACAAGGCCATGAACCCACCTGCCGCCTCCCTCTTGCCGCTGTCTTCTTGCCCACTTTCCTCTTGCTGCTCCTCGACGCTCTCGGCTGCAGCCATCATGGCATTCGACGCCAGCCAGCCGTTGCTCATTCCAAACGGCAGCTGCACGACAAACAGATAAAACAAATCGCTCGACACCACCGCGCCTTGGCCGTGGAGGTTACAGAGCAGGTAGAGCGGCAGCGCCGCGAACCGCGCCAGGCCAATGAGGAAGAGAGAGAGCGGCCGGCGGCGCAGCCGGGCGTTGAAGCGGCCTGAGGTCGACAAGCGGCCGAGGAGGTCGCCTGTGTTCCAGCAGAGGAAGGCGAGGGGGATGAAGACGGCCGGGTCGAAGATGCGGTTGCTGTTGTGGTCTGGTGTGGGCGCATAAGGGTGGACAGAGAGGATCTTGGTGGTAAAGACGGGGAAGAAGGCGATTGTTGCGACGAAGCAGATTGCCACGGCGCCGGCGAGCCAGTGGAGGTCGCGGAAGAGGGTGGTGAGCGGAACAACTTTGCGGATCGGCGATGGTGGTTGGAAGCCGTCTGCGTCTGTCTCTGTCTCTGTGTCGTCCAAAGCGCTGTTGGTAGTGATGTTGATTCGTTGTTTCTGGTTATGGCGTCTGGCCACTGGTACAAACAGCAGAAACGTCACAACAGACATGACGACTGCCGTCAGAAAGTAGAGAAAGGCCGCAGCGCCCAGGGGGTCATCTTCACTGTCACTCTCGCCACCGCTCCCCACACCACCAGAGCCGTTCTCTGCCGGCGATCGCGGTGGAGGCGCGACCAGCACCGAGATCATTTGCGCCAGCGCAGGCAAAACACCTGCGAGGCCCTGGCCCGTCATGATAGCCTGGGTGTACTCTGCACGGCCAAAGCTCGCGGCAAAGGCAAAGGCGCCGTTCTGGAACAGGCTCGAGGCCATAGCGGCGAGGAAGACATCGACGAGGAGGAAGGCCAGGTAGGCCTCGGGGGCGATGTCGCGGAAGGCGGCGGTGGAGAAGGCGAGCAGGGTGAAGGCAACCGTGTTGAGCAGGAGGGCAAGCTGGATGCGGTTGACGTAGTTTGCGCCGCGCTGAAGCTGGGTCAGGAGGACGGTCAGGGCCAGGTTGACAATGGTGGAGACGGTCAGGATGGCGGACTGGAAGTTGTCGGCGATGGAGGGCCGCGAGGAGAAGCGCGAGGCAAAGTAGGGAGCCGCAGCGAGGAACATGTTCCTGTGGTTGGAAGGGTTCAGTGTCAACATCTTTTCCCTCTTTCACGGCTTCGTAACGGCTGATCTCTGGAAGCACAAGGGGTTTCAAAAGAAGTGCTCACCAGGCCCAGAGCATCGCAACGCCAAGCAAGGCAAAGATGGTGTACTCGAACCACGAGCAACGCGCCTCAGCGCTCTTGAGTCCACCTGTGTCGCTGCTGTCATCGTCGCCGCCGCGGGCTCGAGCGCCAGCCTCGATAGCGTCGTGGTCTCGCGAAGCGTGTAGCGGCGCGTACTCGGCCGAGTTAGGCTGGCGCGCATCCCTCGAGCCGGGTCTGCCGGTGAGGATGCCTCGTAACCTGTCCATGGTGGTTGACGCGCGGGTGTCAAGAAGCTGGGGAGGTCGAGCGCGAGCAGAGGCCGATGGCTTGGAGATGGGTTTGTGCAAAGAGCCACAAGCGAGTTTGTGCTGTACCTTGGTTGAAGTCGTTCTGCCGTGTTAGTGCAAGGACGGCCCCTAGCCCAGCGGCCCGATGCGGAGGGTTACAGCAGCCAGGGCAGCAGCGCCTAGTTGGCCTCTATCGTGCAGTGGAGACGGACGTGCTCGTCGTCTTTGTCATGCGCTGGCAGCAGCTAGCAGCTGAGGGTATCACCTGCCTCACGAGACAATGCCTAACTGCAGGGTGTTCACCTCGATATCACATGGCGCCATTTGTGACTTGCGAGAGCAAGTACTTCCAGGCTTCCATACTGCACTGTGACACCGTTCCAGGCCCCTCCCCCCCCAGTGACCCCTCAATCATGCCCCTGTAAGTGCTACGCTACAGCGGACAATGTACTTTGGCCAGTGGTATTCAAGCCTGTACTAGTATGTTGCACCAAAACGGCCCGCTCGCCTCCCGCCTGGCCGATGCCGTCCAACCAGCCCCCACTACTTGGCCCGCTGCACATCACCACCGCAGCCACAGCCACAGCCTCGCCTCAGCCTCGTCTGAGCCAGCCATGGCACATTCGACATGACAGAATACAGACTATACCTACATCTTTCTGCAGTTGCACAAACCATGCAAATCCCACACTCACCACTGATCCGAGACCCCCTTGCAACTCTAACCAAACACTTTCTCTGCCCTCCAACCCCCTCTTCTTCATCTCTGATCTAAACGACCCCACTGCGACACGCTCCTCACCGGCCAATTATGCGGCCAACTCTTTTCACACACGATACTACTACTCAACCGTTCTACAATCTGCATTTCTGGCACTCTGCCTGCTGGACTGCCATGTGAGGTCCATCTCTCGTTTCTCACACAGTAGCACACGTGGTGAATGCTTGCTGCAATGCAAGTATGTTGTGCATGCTTCATTTCCTTTCGTCTTGCTCTCTCGTCCTCTCTTACTGCTCTGCTCTGTTCGTCTCCTAGCCATCTTGTGTACACAAGTACTCGGGTGCTTACGTGACGGCTAAAGGACCAGACAGGTGTTCGCCTGTCCGTTTGTATACATGTACTTTATGCCTCGGTTACCTACTTGAGTAACGATATCGTGAAATAAACAATTGGAAGAGTCATCAGCTGCCTATCCATAACACTCTCTGACTGATTAGTTTGCTCACATGAGGAGATGCAGTTCGTGTATTCGTACCTTGTCCATACACAGCGATAGGACTGTTGTGCTGCCTCTACAGACTTCTTTGGACCCCAGATTGTATTGTGTTGCGAACAGCATCCATAAACAAACAGAAACAGAAACAGAACCAAGACCAAACACAAACAAGAACGCTATGCTACGCCATGCTAATACCCCCAGGTAAACACAAACTTTCAAACTCCAATCATTGCTCTCCGCCATCCAATAATCAGGTGACAGATACTAATCATCCAACCGGCGACTTGCCCTTCACTCTCGGCGACCGACGATGATGCCCATCCACATCCCTCCGGCCCGCCATCAACCCAATAATACTACACTCCTCTTCCACATACGAGGACCCTTCCCCATCCGCTGTCCCCGCAAGCTGCTCCTCCGTAATCCAACCCGCCTCGGCCGCAAACTCAACAATATCCTCCGCACTGGCAAACGACATGATCTCGAGCGGAGACTCTGGGTTCAAATGCGTCCAGAACTCACGCGTCTCTCTGGTAAATCGCGCAAGCTCCCTTTTCGAGCCTCGGAAATGCGAGACGAGGTACTCGTATAGGTACGCCAGCCACAGGACGTTGGTGTATGAGTGGTGCCGCAGCCAGGAGATGGGACGACCCACGTGGCGGCTTCGCTGGTAGGGCTTGTTGTGTGCTTTGGGATCCAACCAGATCCGGTCGCCGTTGATCAGGTAAGATCGCATCTGCCGATAGACATGGCACTGCGCTGCATGCGTGCTCGTAAAGAGACTAAGATCTCGCTCTAGGTCGGACGCAATAGGTGCGCCGCTCGGCAAGGTGATATCGTCTGCGCGGGAGAGGCCGTAGTCGAGAATTGTCACGTCCAGGCCAGAGTAGCCGAATTCGCAGGGTGAGTCGTCGGTTTTAGGCTTTGGGCGTCGGACTTGGCGGAAACATACGTTGCCCTCATGAAGATCGCGATGCTGCCAAGTGAGGTCAGTATTATAATTTTTTATTTTTTATTATTTTTTTTTTGGTGTGTTGGTGAAGTCATTGCCAGCACTAGTAGAGAACGACTCACTTCAAACCTAATGAGATTCTCTGCCCTCGCGAGAGCCACAGCAACGCCAAGCAGCATATCCCACACTTGCGCTGTGGATTCAATATCAAAGTCCTCGAGCGCTGTGCCAGCATCGCCCAGCTCTACGACCAAGAACTGTGTGTCTTCCAAATAACGACTTGGACTAGGGTAGAATTGTAACCTGTCTGGATCCTTTCTCTTCATCCGCCTCTGGTATGTCTGGTGTGTCTCCAGCAACGCCGGTGTCGTCTTGCCCTCAACAATATATTTCTCCTTGTATACCACAAAGCCTGGAATATCAGCGACGAGCTCAGATATCTTCAGCTCCCCATCAAGGTCGTCCTCGGTATGCGGCTCCTCATCCACCAACCCGGACCTCTGTTGCGCTTTGGTCTGCGGCTTGATGGGCGACTCGAGACGAATGACCTTGATGATGCTCATCCCCCGATCATTGGTGACGCGATACACTTCGGCGTACGACGCCTCGGCAATCTTTTCGATACGATCGCCGAGGGGACAGACATCCTCCCAGGTGAGAGTTCGTAGGCATTCCGCTTCTGCAAGGACTTCGATGGGCGCTGAAAGGCTCGGTCGTGATCGTGGACGTGGTGTGCGCTTCGACTTGAGCGGGCTTGGTGTCAGGGACAGCGAAGCGGGCGTCGGTGAGGCTAGAATAGGGGCTCGCTTTGCTCTTCTTGCAGGTCGAGCAACACCTGATGCAAAAGACTGGTCCTCCTCTAGGATGCTGATGGAAACTATCTGATCGGTCAAGTCCTTGACGAGGTCGTCTGCGCCAGATCTCCGTTGTGGGGTTCTGGGAAGGGCGATGTTGGCGTCTAGCTCGACTAGAGGCATTATGCTCAGTGGTTGGTTCCTGGCTTTCTTTCCATACGTGCGGACGGAGGGTTTTCGAGACATGATGACCGCTGTTGCTGTAGGGTAGCGACTCTGTCGCAGAGACAGGTGGACGAATATTTGTTGTGTTTATCAAGATCGCTCGGTTTCTGAAGGTGCAGCCTCTGGGATGTTATAATTCTCGTCGAACCCAACCACCAAGCGACCGGATTAATATCAACAAAACGCAATCATTGCGTTGTGAGGGACCAAAGAAAGTGTGTAGATAAGTGTCAGTGGCGTCGTCATGGCAAAGAATCCGTGCATCTTGACTTGGACCATGACTTTAATTGATATTTGGATGGGCATCCCCAAATGGGGCAGTTGGCAGGGCAACACGGGCTAGCCGCTTTGGGGAGCTTGGGCCGGTCCGGGCCGGACATCGCTCAGCGGATGCCGAACCCTGAGGCTGGACCTTGGTTGCGTGGGCAGGAGCGATTGCGCTGTCGTGCATTCCCAACAAGCTCTCGGCTGGCCTTTCACATCTCGACCACGCGACGTCCAGGGTCTTCCGTTCCATCTCCTCCGCCTCCTTCTCTCGTCCCCCTCCTCGGCCATCTCCTTAGGCAACCCATCCGACCGAGACCCTCTCAGCTACGCGACCAATGGCCGACGTTCTCAAGGGCCTCTTTGGAGGCAGCAAGACGACGGCAGCGCCCGTCGCCACGCCAGACTCGGGTGAGTTGCAACCCATCTACAAGGCGCAATTGGCTTGCCCAGCCCAGCGCAACGAGCCAGAACGCCCACACTGACGCAGGTTCCCTCTGGGAAAAAACAAAAGCAGACTTTGCCGACTTTGCAGAAGCTTCCGAGCCCTCGCCCGAGCCCTTTGTCCCCGTCCCCGGCGGCGCGAACCTAGCTGGCGGCGCCAATGCGCCCTTGGCCACGGCCCGCCCCTACACCAAGTGGTACCGCCTCGACGAGCGCTACACCCTCAACGACTTCCGCTCTGAGGGCGCCATCCTCGCCTGCATCATCTTCATCTTCACCCTGCACGTCATCGGTTCGCGCCTCAACCGCGCAAAGGCCAAGAAGTGGATTCGCGCCCACTCTCAGACGCTTGCTTCGGAGTTTGCTCTCGTTGGCTTCGGCAACAATGCCAACAGCATCATCACCACCACGACCACCAGCCCCGAAGGCATTCCTGCCGAGCTCGAGAATCCGGACAAGGCGCTTGTGGAAAAGTCCCTCTTTGAATTCGCGACGTACGCCTCGGGCCGCCAAAATGTCGCCTTCCTCGATGTCAAGCTTAGCCTCATCCGCCGCTTCAACCCAATCATGTCTGTCGCCGAGGGCGGGCTGAGCTTCTTCTTTGAGAGCTTCAATATGCCCCAAGACACGGCCGAGATTACCATTTTCCCCTTTGATGGCAAGGAGAACATGCTGGTTCCCGGCGTGCCTGGCACGGCCGAGCTGCGCGGCAAGGACACCAAGAGCAGCTACGACGGCTTCGTTTGGGCTGTCATGAACAAGGACAAGATGAAGCAGGTTCGCGACGAGCGCTTTGACGTCTCGTTGACGTTTACAAAGGACAACAACAAGCTGCCTCTCTGGAGCACCGTCATGAGCGAAAGCGCTGAGATTACCAATGCCCTGCTTACAAACGACCTGGCCAAGGCTATCGAGTCCGCCGGAGACCTGTTCGACTTCCTTATTGTGTCCGACCAGCCCATCGACAAGCCCAAGACGTATGTCCAGAATGCCCTGCCCCCTTCCGGTATCCCTGCAAGTTGAATGACATAACTGACGCGACTTCCCAAAAAACAGCATCGAGGAGACCAGCCCCCGCAAGCGCATCTTCCTCAAGTACCGTCTTCCCTCCGACAACAACTATGCCCCACTTCTGCCCATCTTTCAGTACGCCATCCGCCTGACGGATCAGCTCGTCAAGGACGCCCACTTCCGGCCCGAGGTGCTGCGCAAGGTGAAATCGGTGCGCGAAGAGACAGTCAAGCAGATCCAAAAGGCCAGCATTGAGGAAAAGTCCGAGGAGCGCAACTACGAGCGCGAAAAGGCCAAGAAGGCAAAGCGTGACCAGGAGCTTGCCGCTCTCGACGCCAAGGGCCAGAAGAAGTACCTTGAGAAGGAGCGCGAAAAGGAGCAGCGCAAGCAGCAGAAGAGGATGACTTCGCGGGCCTAGTCCCGTGGTGTGTTGGGATCAAGAACAAAGAAAGGTCGCTGTTGTGTGAGTGGGATGAGGACATCAGCAAGAGACTAAACTTGGAGTGTTCTTGGACAAGCAACTCATTGCATGTGTATTGGACAACCTCTCCTTGGCTGTGTTTCTGTATCGTTGGGTGGTGTTGGAATGTATGGCATTAAGTACATGTAATCATAACCTGAAGTGGGGTGGTGGCCATGAAAAAGAAAAGCTTGGGGCTGAGATTTTGTGGTTATTCTTGTATAGGCCATGTAAATTTAATGTACCATTTCTGTCAAACATAAGAAAGAGAAGTATAAACCTGATGACAGTCTTCTCCAAAAGGTGAGTTGGTGGTCTTCGTCCTCTGTGTTGAAGGGTTCAGAAGTGCAGAGATATCTGTCATATTTGGATCTTGGCCATGGTATATCTTGGAGTTGTAACCAGACAAAGTGCTAAGTGATTAGTTCCATGAGGCATCCGCTTACCATGTCACTTGAAGACTCAATCAAGATTGCGATAGAGACAGGCGGAGCAGGGCAGCGATTTGTTCCTGACAGATTCTCACACATGATGATCCAACCCATCAGTTCCCATTTTCCAGATTGCAAATCTTCAAGTATTAAGCATGCCAAGTCATACCAACCCAATCCGAAATGTTCGTTTCTAGCTCGCTATTTCCCAGATACTCGTATGTAAGTAGAGCATCAACTGGTCCCAATACACCCGACTTCACCATTACAAACTCACATCCCATTCTCCATATCAATGATCGCCTAGGTCACCATTCAGCATTTCAGCAATCTAACTTCTTGCATACATACTTGAATACTTGGAGGCTGAGGGTCAACAATGTCCTCCATGAGATCAAACCGAAGCCAACCCCTGTCCGTCGCATAACCCCATAATCAAGTCTTATTTCTTGTCCTCTGCTAGCAGATCCTCTACCCGCTTAACCTTGTCTGCGGCAGTCTGCTTCTTATCGGTCCTGTTGCAGGCAGATTTGTTAGTGTATATACGGTTTTGAAGAACCCATCGGATAAAAGACATTGCCCAACAAGCCTTTGAATCACCAACAACCACAATCTCTCAAACCAACCAGACAAGAAATCTGTGACCATAATCACCACATCAAAGCAACACCAAATTTCAGACAAACATCCCCAGAAACGACCAAACACCAGCACAGACAGCAAAATCAAGACGACCAGGACAAGGCAAAAGGAACAAAACAGAAAAAAACTCACCGTGTTCCCACACGCATACTACTCTGCACCCGCCCGACCCCCATCGCATGCACCACTGCGTGCGCCTTGCCCACAACAGCCATGACCTCGTCCCACGACCCTTCGACCGTCGTGCCCGCCGAGTGCATCGTGTACGTGAGACCAGACTCCTTGAGCAGCTTTTGCACGGCGGCGACCTCGTTTGCTACTGAGAGGGAGGCTGTTCCGACCTATATTTATTGAGAGGAGGTATGTGTGTTAGCTTTTTGTTTGGTCTTCTTTCCTCTCAGTTTGTCCTTCGATTCCGTCTTTTGGCTGTCTCTTGCCCTGTTTTCTTTCTCCTCCTCCTTCTTCTTTGCATTTATCTTCTCCTCTTCCTCATTTTCTCATTCTTGTCCGTTTTCTCCTTCGCTTCTCTAATCTCTTTTCTTTTGTCCCTGAGATCTTGTCAAGACAAGTAATTGCAAAACATAGTAATCAGAACCACCAGCCAGAGAGGAGCACAATCTCCATCTAGTCTCCATTTGACTCGATCCAAACTCGATCTTCCTCAGACCAACCATCTCACTCACCCTAAGCAAATTACCTCGCCATTTCCAAGAAAACCCCTCTCTCCTCCGATAAGGTTACAACGACCGCCTCCACCCCATCGCCTTCCCAATCTTATTACCAACAAAAGAAAAAGAAGAAGAATCCACTCACAGGAATGAGACAAAAATCCACATAACACCGCTCCGGCGTAGCAACACCAGAGTAATTCATCCTTTTCGTGTGGCTATTGATACCGCTCGCAAATGCTGTGATATGTGCTTGCGTGTGCGGCCGTAGTGGCGTTAACAGCGTCAATGATACCCCAAACCTCGCCGCGCTTGACAATGATAATGATGTCGTCGAAAAATTACTCGGCTTGTTCACAACTTGAATCTGGCGTAGACGAAGACAAGATTGGGTTACTCGACGTGGGACGCTGGTGGTGTTCATTTGATGATGACGGAAAGAGGAAAATGAATGTCAAGATGAGAAATGATACAAAGTTGGAGTTTACTTGATAGGTAAGTAAGATGACGGCGAAGATTTGACGTATGTAGAGCCCGTGATGTGAGTGGGTGGCTCCGAATTCGCCCTTGCTATTAGCACCGAGTGTGGCTCCACAACAGTGGTTCCCCGAGTCTCCGCTCCGGGACCCGAACGGACGATATTGCGCACCTGAAAGTCGCCAATTTTGTTATTGGATTGGCCTTTTATTTACAAGAAGATACCATGAGAACAATTCTGAATCTTCATCAAAGATGTCCCCATGGCAACAATAAAAAATCTGGTTGCTATGCATCAAATCCAACCAGTATCATCACATGTCCATTCTTCATGTATTCTATCCTCACACCCTCCTTTCCCTCCCATCTTTTACCTTCTAATTGATTAAAATGCTCCAGCGCCGACATTGACCGTGAATGGGGTCTTGCTCGTCAAGCTGTCAACACGTCCCAGGAGAACTTCGACCTGGCGGAAGGCAACCGAGGGCTGGTACTGGGGGATCATGTGGCCGGACAGCTCAACGGTGGCGTAGGTCAGACCACGCTCAGTGTGTGTGGTTCCCATGACGCCCGAAGAGGCGTAGGACTCAACCTGGTACTCGCCGTGGGTTGGGATGTAGAGGCTATCGGCATAGGGAGAGGACTGGAAGCCTTGCAGACCACCCCAGGTTGTGTTCTGGATTTGCAAGATGGTGCCGTTGGCGATCAGGACCATGTCGAGGAGACCGTGGGCTACAATGACGTTCTGGGTGCGCTCAATAACTCCGGGCAGAACGGTCACGGCAGAGGGGAGGGAGCCGTCGCCCTCGGGGAAGACGTTGACCTCGCTGCACTCGGTCCAGTAGATGCTGGGGGCGTGGATGGCCTCTTGGACATCAGAGCGGTTGAAGTAGACTGGATAATTGATTAGTACATTTGCACAGTTCCAGATTGAAGGAGGTTTATACATACTCTCAGCACCTGGAGGAATGAACTCGAAAGAGCCAGGGACTTAGGAAGGTAAAGTTAGCAACAGACCATCCCTAACGACCAAGCAGGTAATTCCCACGAAGCTGACTTACATCCAAGAACGTCCCAGAGAACAGGGCACTGGATGGCGACATTGTAGATGTCAAAGCAAGGGTTGTAGGTCTGCACATTCTCGTACACAGACTCGTACAGCGCAAGACACTCCGGGTTCTTTCTTCCGGGCAAGTCGCTGAGATCGGGCATGGCGCCGGGAGGTGGGTAGGTCAGGTACTCTTCTCGGAAGGCCGAGTACCCACAGGTCTCGTCAAGCGACACGAGATCGTCGAGGTTTTGGACGGGGAACAGGTCTCATCCAACAAGTCAGTATAAGAATGAGATTTCGAGGATGGCATGTCGTCGCTTACCAACGTGGTTCTGGACAAAAGGCACGACAGACACGGCGCCCTGGAGGTAGTCGTAGGCGATACAAGGGTCGTAGACCATGATTCCGGAAACCTAGGACACGATGTCAGCGACAAGCCTGATGATGTCGTTGAAATATGTAGTTCTTGATTGACCAAGGCCAGCTAGCGCAGTAGTGGCGCCCGGGTTACGGAAAATTGCCATGTTTAGGAAGACTTACGTTGTAGTATTCGGTGTCGTTGGTGTCCAACATGCCGCTGGCAATATAAGGCACATACATTCCAGCGTAGGACTCGCCAACAATGTAAACCTTATATCCGGTCAGGTCAAAGGTGTCGACAAAGTTCTGCCAGAACTCCATAAACTGGTTGGCGACGTCGACCTCGTTCAGGGCCGTTGGGGTACCTTGCGAGAAACCAGTACCGATGGGCTGGTCAACCCAAATGACGTTTGTCAGGCGGTTCCTAGATATTCGTTGTTAGACTTATTATTGCGCAAATATTGCAAATTGCCATTCATATCCTTTCAAATTGGTGGTGTCGAGAGTCGAGATAAAGTACGTACCATCCCTACCGAGGTTCACTGTTAGCATTCGATTTATTCCAGACAACAAGCACACCACACTCGGGTCACTGTCACTTACCCATGGGTTCTGGATGGGCAGGTAGTTTCCTTGCTGCCACAAAAACGGTCCGTTCTCTTGGAGCAGTCCCTCCATAGACGAGCAACCGGGCTAGTAACAAGACATTGTCAGCGCCACAGATGTTCATCCAGTCAAACAATTCACGTATCTCAAAGACATACACCACCGTTGAGCCAAATCAGGATTTCATTCTCGGCAGCCTCATTGGTAGATGGCCAGAACCAGAAGAATAGCTCGTCCTCAGTCGAGTTACCCAGAGGCAGCAGACCAGCGTACGACTCGCCCATGTCAAAGTCCACATCAGGGATAGTGTTACCGTCGACGAGGAACTCTGTTTAGGTTGTGTCACATGTCGTCAGTAAAAACAAAAACAAAGACACTTCCTCTTCTGCCACGTAAGCCCCAACAACAGCAGCAACCATCATCTTTTCCCCAATACCCAAATATCAACAAGGGTTCCCGTCATCTTTGAGACTGTCTTCTTACTTTGGGTTGAGTTGGTCAGAAACTGATAGTCCGAGCTCGAAGCAGTGCGCTTGATCTCGGTAGCATACTCGTTCTGGATGCGAGGCTCAGGCTGGCGCTTCTGCAGCCTCTCCGTCACAGGCGCGACATGGCGAAGGTCACGTCTGGCCGAAACGCCAGCAGCGCTGAGCGCGAGGGTGGAAAGAAGGACGGATAACTGCATCTTTGTCGACGACAACGCAACACACACACACACACACACACACACACAGCCTTTTCTTATTGGAAAATCTAAAGAAAGAATTCCCTGGACAAGGCAGCGCGTGACGCAGAGGGGGCAAGGGGCAACAAGAGACAAACAAAAGCTGCGCGCCAAGAAAACACGACGAAAAGGGTCCTTTGCCTTTGCTTGCCCTTTTTATACCTGCCAAGAGAAGTCCACGGATGGGGGGAAACGAGACACCGCTCTACTGGAGGCGAGCAGCAGCCTCATTGCGAACCCTGGGTGTAACCTTTTGGTGGGATCTTTTACGTTGGTGCTGTGCCTACCCAACTTACATTGTACAGGTAGGGAAGGAGCGCACGGCGGCTGAGAGATCAAGAATGCCGCGGCTGAGCATGGAGCCCAGGTGTAAAGGCTCCATATTTGAGTATACACGATGGGCAGGTGCCTTCCGTTCCTGAAGCTATTGAGTACCGATCCAGGTGGCTTCCTAGCTGGTCAAGAGGTCGAGACGATCAGGGTACTTCGGTGGGCTCGCCTCCAGGAAGGTGCGCTGCTGATGGGTGCTGGGCAGAGCAGTTGCGTAACGCCAATCGGCACACTTATTGAGACGGAAAGAAAAGAGGAAGACAGTGCACACACGATCTGCTGCCCATACCGAGCCAGCCAGCAACAAAGAGAGCGTGCGTAGAAAAGGTTGCGCGGGAAGATATGCGAGTCGGCTGTCACCTCAGACAAAAGCTCATAGACGTGTACAGTATGGAAATCAACACATATGTTCCACCAGGGCTCCATGAACTCGCAATTTTTTTGTTTTGGTTTGTTTTTGGCTGACACCTCCCTTTACGGGAAGGAGGTCGGGCCCCGACACAATTGCCACAAAAAGGTCTTGTCATCGTCCCTCTGGCTGCTTGGTGCCACACAGTCTTGTCAGCCAATGTCGCAAGAGACTGTATCAAGAGGATGCGGATGTCAGGAAACACACAAGATACTAGGTACTTAGGTATATGGGTGTATCCAGTATCTGGTCACGGGATTTCGAATCGAGCAGTGAATGAGTGGTCAAGACTTCCCGCATTCGGCAAGACGATGCTGCGGGTGCAGTAGAGGAGATCGATCAGGGTTAGGGTCTGGCCGAGAATGCAGCCAAGAGATCAAAGTCATGAGGCGTCAAGGGTTCAATCTTGCCAAACTGGCAACTCTCGACGTGGCACCGATTCTGCAAGTATAAAGTCTCACTTTGCTAAGACGTTGGAAGCCATCAAAGACTATCCCTAGCTTACCAAAATCAACTGCTAAGTCAATGGCATTCCTTGTCCGACTATCAAAAGATGAGTCCATTTGTAAGACCACCACTTGATGCTCAAGTTTTCGATAATTATCCTTCCATTCAATCTTTCGACCTCAAAGTACTGTGTGTCAATTGTGATCATTCATATTCATATGCATATCTCATGCAGCCCAAAAACGCCTCATCATGCAAGATCAAAAGCTGTCTTGTAGACAGTCATAATCATCTATTTCCCAAGCCCCAGCCAGCCCCAGGTCCAAGCGCTCTTAGAGCCTTCCCAAAACATCCGCAAACATCAAATGCGCGTCGCATAATACACAGCTGGGGAAGCTGACATCCATCAGTTCAAAATCCCAGTCGTCTCTCCTCCGCGATGCTTCCTCACGCCGCGGCAGCAGAAGTAGGAGGCGCCACTCCGAAGGAACTCATCCTCCTCCCACCAGGACCACCATAGTCAACACTGCCGGGCCTCGAGTTTCCAGGACTCACTCCCGAGAAACTGCTCCGCACCGTGCCGCGACTCAACCGCCGCCGTGACCTGCTCATACTCCCCGTCCGACCAAAGTTCAGCCGGTAGGTACCCAGCATCTCCTGGTGGCGGATATTCTGCTCTGTAAGCGGTCGTTCGCTGGGGTGGAGCCTCGCCGATCGAGCATTCGCCTGTGCCTGTGCTGCTGCCGCGGCCGAGGAAGAAGAAAAGGCGTTCTTGTGGTGGTGATTTGACTTTGACGACGAAGTCGAGCGGCGTGAGCGCCACGGTGCGGCGATCTTGGCCAGACGTGACGAGGTGGTGGATCTCGGCACGGCGTCGTGGCAATGTGGGGTCGCTGAGATGGTGGTGGTCGTGATGGCGCCGTTTGGGTGGCACAGATGGCTGGTGCTGCTGCTGTCGTCGCTGCGGGTGGTGCCGGAGGAAGACGACGAGGAGATGGATTTGCGCACCATGCGGCTAAAGTGCTCTCTTATGGCCATCTTTGCTTTTTTTTTTTTT
>KZ678763.1:0-16620 GCA_003019895.1 Coniella lustricola
TTTTTTGCAACATCCTCGACAGAAGAACCAGCAACAGCTTCCATCTTGCATTCCCAGCACCTCTCTCTCTTTCTTTGTTGACTTGGCTCCTCCTCCTCCTCCTCCGCCTTCTCCTCCTCCACGCCGTCACAGCCTGCATGTCAGCAGTCTCCCTGCCATGCGCTCCAACCACTACCGTCCCGGTGGCCGCGGCTACAGCGGCCAGCCGGGTCCTCCGCGCCTCCCACCCTTAAACACAGACGTCTACCCCGACGAGGTCTACTATGCTCAGACTCCCAATGACTACAGGTCGCGATACAACCCGCGCTACGACGATCGCCGCTCCCGATCCCCCCGAGACAGGTCTCCCGACCGCATGACCGACCGCGGCTCCCAGTACAGCGACGGCGACCGCCGACGCACCTCCACCGAGGTCCGAGCCAACGTCTCGGCCTTCCAGTCCAACCGCGATGGCTTCCGCGACGCCATGACCGGCCGCGAGCCTCCGCGCGCCCCCAAAGCCTATCTCGATCCTCCCAGCGGGCCCCGAGGCGGCGGCTTTGCCAGTGAATTCCGAGGCAGAGCTCGCGGGGGCCGCGGCGGCGGCGGCGGCGGCGGCGGCAGAGGAGGCTGGCGTGACGAGAGCCGCGACGGCGGCCGCGACTACCGGGACCGCCGAGACGATCCCCCGCCCTTTCGCAACGACCGCAGCAGAGAGCGCGAGCGCGACTGGCGCGATCGCGACAGAGACAGCCTGCGCGGCCGCCGTCCCTCGCCCGGCATCCGCAGATCCCCATCCGGCAGAGATTTTCGCGACCGCGACCTCCAGATTGGCGTCGAGGCCGACCGAGCCAGGCGCGGGTCCAGAGACGGCGGGCCACTGAGCGCAGGGTCTTCCTCGTCAGACCCGCCCTTTGCCGCCCAGTCCTATCGCGGCAGTGGCTACCGCGGCCGAGGTGGACGTGGTCGAGGAGACTGGGACCGCTCTCGCGGACGCGTCTTTCACGACGACCGCAACGACTCGCGCTTTCCTCCCCGCAGCCGATCCCAAGAGGGCCGCTGGGGTGCACGCGACCGTGACGACCGCGACAACCACAACAGGTTCCCAGAGGCCGACTTGATACGACCCCGCGACAATGTGCGAGAAGAGCGCGAGCTGTTTCCTCGAGAGACACTGCGCGACATGCGCGAAAGCAATGATCGCACCGGCCGCCCTCCCAAGCTCGACCGGCAGGGCTCTGTCGCCGTCGAGCCTCCATCGACCTCGAGCGCCAAAGCCATCACGCCACCCCTGGCTCCCGTGCCTCCAGCTTTCGGCTCGGCTCCGGCCCGTCCTCTGCCCGCACCCGATGCTCCCAAAGCTGCGCCGACGGGGCCCCGCGCCCTTGCCGAAGACCGCCAAGACCGACCCGTCTCGTCTGGACAGCCTGGTGTCGACGCAAGAGCGCCGCCCTCGGGCCCAGCCAAATCCATCAGCCCCACCATACCGACCGGCCCCCGCGCACAGCAGATACAGAAGCAGCCCCGTCCCTCTAGCAAGCAATGGATCAACCCGGCATTGGTTGGCAACAAGAGCGGCAGCAACAGCAACAGCAACAGCAACAACAGCAGCAACAATGTCGTCAACAAGGCTCCTGATTCTCCCAAGATGAACCGATCGCAAAGCTTTGCCTCGCCCAGTTCCCGTCCCTTTGGTCATCGGCCCGACTCGTACGCCAACAACAGACAGAATAATGAAGAGGTCCGCCGGCCTCGAAGTAGTGGCACGGGCGCCGAGGGAGAGGGTCTGCGGCCATTCAATATACCAGAGCAGCAGGGCGATGCAAGAAAAGAACGAGGAACCCAATCTGCACGCGCATCGGTTGATCGCGATATGCGCGCGATACCATGGAAGTCGCCTGATATGCACGCCACCGGCCAAGCGCCGCCACCACCACCACCACCGCCAGCAGGGATAGGGACAGGGACAGGGACCGGCACCGGGACCGGCACAGGACCAGCAGGAGGAGGAGATGTATCAGATCGCATGAGTGTGGTGTCGGCAGTCTCGCCCACTGCCGTCAAGGTCACCAGCCCGCTGGCTCCTCGCGCAGCCAATTTTTTGCCAGAAGCGCAGCTGCAACTTCAGCAGCCACAGCAAACGAAACCAACACCAGCGCCACAACAAACGCAACCGCAACCACGACCGCCACCGCAACCGCAGCTCGACGACCCCATGTGCGAAGACGGCGAAATTCTCGACCAAGTACCCGTCAAGAAGAAGCGCCGGCTCAACATCTCTGGCGTCCGTTTGTCCTTGCCACCAAGGCCTCCTCCTCCCCCCGCGATTCCCGCAGTCGATCAGTCGTCCGACTCGGATGACGAGGATATGAACGAATGGTTCAAGGAGCAGATTGCAAAAGCAGAAACGGAGCTGCAAAAGCTGGACGGCTCGACCGTAGAGGTGCCAACACAAATCGTCATGCGGTATGCCAACATCACCCACGAGGCTTTGGTCAAAATGGCAACCGAAAACGAGGGCCTCAAGGAGATGCTGGGTCCGGTACCTGCGGGTGTCGTTGTGCCCACAGACAAGAAACCAACGGTACAAGTGGTGGAGCGGCCCCAGGTGGTAGAGGCAGAAAAGGTTCACATCAAGAGCGCAAGCCCGCCCGCAGCTACACTCCACACTGCCGAGCCGGAAAAGCCCATCGATGCGTCTGCGTCTACGTCTGCATCTGCGTCTGCGCCTGCGCCTGTGACTGCGACTGCGTCCACATCCACGCCCGCGCCCGCACCCGCGCCCGAGCCGCAACCCAAGGTAGAGGAGGAGATGGAAATGGACAGCCCCCAAGTACCCATACCGACAGTGGAGCCGGCGGAATTCCACGACGAGCAAGGCGACATGGTCATGGAAGATGCGCACATGACGGATGCCGATGCGCTCGCCGACCCGGATCTGGAGGTGATTCACGGTGATGCTTTGACGCACGGCATCCAGCTCCTACAACCCCACCTTCTCAAGCCTCCTGGACTGGACGAGCCTACCACGGAGACCAACAGCCCCACGCCAATGGTGGAAGAGGAGGACGAGTCTGATGGCGAAGTCGATTCTGTTACACTGGAGCTTGTACGCGCAGATATGCAAACGCCGCCTCTCGAGGACTTGCCGCACTTGTACGCCCGGCCCTGGCAAGAGAGCAAGAAGCTCATGAGTGCCTTTCAGGGTAAGATGGAAGTGAGGGCCTACATTGCCCAAACGCTTGTGCACGACGCTGCTTTTGCACGCGCCGACCAGGACGAGAAGAGAGCCGAGTACAAGGACAATTACGAAAAGTACCTGCGCTTCACCATGTCGGACGATCCGGTCGCGATCCGCAGTCGAGACTTTTTCAACAAATCCAATGCTCCCATTGATGGTCTGGGGCCTTTGCCGACGGGCGTCGAAGCAACGAGCAGAGCCGAAGGCCGCCGAGCCGGCAGATTTGCCACAGAACGAGACATGGAGCGTATCATGGCACAGTCCCTGCTCGAGGCCCGGGAAAAGGAAGAAAGGGAGACGAGGGCCGAGAAGCTCAAGCACCCGCGCGAGAGCGAGGCTGTCATTCCAGACATGTACTGGACCGACGAGCAGCGCCAAAAGGACGTCTTTGTCGACACGACGGGCTTCCTCGAACCAGAGAAGCTGGTCGCCAACTGGCAAGTCTTGCCGCCCGTGTCCAACTTCACCGCCGAGGAAGAAGCGCTGTTTGAAAAGGCCTACCTCGAATTCCCCAAGCAATGGGGCAAGATTGCGGAAGCGCTTCCCAAACGAGACTTCCACGCCTGCATCCAGTACTACTACCTCAAAAAGGGCACCCTCAACCTGAAGGAGAAGCTCAAGAAGCAGCCCAAGAAGAGGAAGCGCGGCAAGACAAAGGCTCGCTCGAGCGCGTTGGCATATGAGCTCGGAAAGCTGGATGAGCCGCAGGAGGACGCCAGTGAAGGCGGCGAAAACGGCGAGCGACGACGCCCTCGCCGTGCGGCCGCTCCCACCTTTGACTTTGAGAAGCCCAACGAGTCGGCCGAAGGCACACCGGCCACCACGCCCAGCGGACGCCGGGGCCCGGGGTCCAAGGCCGAGGGAACCGCCGGCGAAAAGCTCGAGAAACCGCCTCGACGGCCGCGCAAGCCAAAGGACAAGGAGCCCAAGCAGCCCAAGGTGCCACAGGTCCTTGCTCCCACGCCGGCCCAGGGAAGCGGCGGCGGCGGTGGTGGCAGTAGCGGCGCAGGGGCCGGCAGTAGCAGCAGCGGCGGCGGCGGCGGCAACAGAGGTGCACGGTCACGATCAAACTCCAAAGTACCGCCGCCTGCTGAGCTGCTCCCAACCCAAAATCCCACGGCCGACATGGGGCGGGTGCCGCTGTCCTTTGGATCACGCAACTCACCTTTGCCCACTCTGCCATCCTCGCTGGCGCCTGTCGTACCCAGCAGTCATCCGCTGGCGCAAGTCGAAAAGACGGCCGACATCATGGCTCCTCCGTCTCTGCGACCGGAGCCTCTGGTGCCTTTACAGTCCAATGTGGCAACCTTTGAGTTTGGCGCGCATCCCGCCGCCAACCTGACCGTGGCTAGCAATAACACCAGTGCCAGCAACAACAATCCAGCTGCTACGACGCTGTCGTCTACTACCGCGACCCCTGCAGAGCCAGAGCGCAGCGGACGGGCTACTCCTGCCAGTGGCGCCTCGAGTTACTGGAGCGTGGTGGAGCAGTCTGATTTTGCAGACATGCTCAAGAGTTTTGGTACCGACTGGCCTGCGATTTCTCAGCACATGACGACCAAGACCGCGACCATGGTGAGTACTACTGGCTTTGCCTCGATGGAGCTTTGGGAGTAGTGGGCAGAGAGAGAGAGAGAGAGAGAGAGAGAGAGCTTTCTTGCCCACTGCTCCGCGCGCGTATCAATGACGGCTAACATATTTACTTTGAAAGGTCAAAAACTTCTACAACAAGCGGTCCCGGGACAATCCAGACTGGATTGTCATCACGGCCGAGGCCGATGAAAAGAAGGCGAGAGGCGAGACGCTGCCGCCGCCGCCGCCGCCCACAACAGCGCCGCGAAACAAAAAGTATGATATTGCTCCCGCGCATCGCCATGTCCCGTCGACAGACACCGTCATGGACGATGTTGGTCCAGCCAAGACGGAGAAGCAGCAGCCGCCCCCTATCAATACGACCTTTCCTCGACCCATTGCGCAGGCACCTTTGCAGCAGCAGCAGCAGCAACAACAACAACAACAGCAGCAGCAGCAGCAGCAGCAGCAAATGCCGCAACAAGTCATCATGATGGGTCAGCAGCCACCAATGATGGACAGGGTCGAGCGCAGCGAACGGGCAGAAAGAAAGCCACTGGTCTCCCAGCCTCCCACACCAGCAAACGAGCCGCAGGCCAGCCGCCACGTTCGTACTCCTTCTGGCTTCCCGTCTGATCGCGAGCCCGAGTCTCTTCTCATGACACAACAGCAATCGATGCGCCATGTTCTCAAACCTACGCCTCTGTCGGCCGTCGAGCAGCCTCCCATTCTGCCCTCACAGCCCATGCCGTCTCGTGCCGGGTTTGCAGACTTTGACCCGCAGCTGAACTTGCTTGGCACGACCGCCCGCCAACGCAAGACGCAGGCCGAACTGCAGCCCAAGGACGACCCGCGGCTGATAGAGAGGCAGATGCCCAAGGCCGAGCCCGACCCGGGCAACCCCCACTTTGAGCCTTTTAACCCAACACAGGCGCCTTCACGGCCCATGTCTGCCAAGCCGATATTGATGGACCGCAGAGGGGAACCGTCGAGAACCACTGTTCCTGCACCAGCCCAGGCTTATCCTCCTGCAGCTCATCTTCAGCAGCAGCAGCAGCAGCAGCAACAACAACAACAGCAGCAGCAAATACAACAACAGCAACAGCAACAACAACAACAGCAGCAGCAACAGCAACAACAGCAACAACAGCAGCAGCAACAGCAACAGCAACAGCAACAGCAACAGCAACAAATGAAGGACGTTATGCGGGAGCCACAGATGATGACTACGCCTGTGGATGACCGACGCATGACGGGCATGTCTGGCCTGTCTGGCCGGATTCCAAACGCTGGCGTTGCTGATGCGCGCATGACGGATGCGCGCATGCACCACCCAAGCCCGGTCGAGGGACCGAGTCGGATTCCAAATCCCAACCTCGTGGACACGATGCCTCCTCGCGTGCCGAATCCCAACATGGGCGACAGCGGTCCTCCGCGCATTCCAAACCCAAACATGGTGGAAACCCCCACACGCGGTCCTCAGCCTGGGTACTTTGATGCCACCTACGGCGCCTCTCCGTCCCGCCCCTCTCCGACGCCAGTTGCCGTTGCGCCTCCGTCCAAGCCTCCAGAGCCCCGCAAGACATCCAACTTGATGGCGTTGCTTAACAATGACGACGCATCCTCGGCGCCACCGCCGCCGCCGCCAGCTCCCAAGAGGGTGGATGAGGTTGCGAGGGGCATGAGCACAACCTCTAGCCCTCCGCCAGCACGGCCTCAACCGCCAGCGCCAGCACCACCACCACCACCGTCAGCGACGCCCATCATTCGAAGAGAGGACACACCAACATTCCCGTCGTATGCCCGCACGCCAGTCAACTCGGCCATGCCATCGCTCAAGCCGTATAGCACTCCGCACACGCAGTCGCCGCAAGCACAGCACATTGCCGTGTCGTCGAGATCCTCGGTTGTCTCTCCGGTCGAGCTTGTCGGCGAACGAGACATGTACGGACGCCCAGCCTATGGCTCCCAGCACCCAGTACAGCCGTCGTCTGGATCGCCTCATCAGTCGCACCATTACCCTTCGCCAAACAAGCAGTCCCCCATGTTTCACCAGGCCCAGCCCACCTCCTTTCCTGGCGGCTACGGAGCGCCCGTGTCGCAAGCCCACGCTCCGTCTCCCACGATGCAGTATTCGCACGCTGCGTCGCGGTCGCGAGAACCACCACGCGAGAGCTATCTGCGTGAGTCTGTGCCCCAAGGTCGCGAGACAGCGTGGCCTCCGCCACAAGGACAGCCCACCAGTGCGACGAGGCTTCAACAGGAGACCCCCTGGCCGGTTCCCAAACCCACACCGGCCCCACCTCCAGCACAATCGCCGTGGGCGAGCCAGCACGGTGGGGCGAGCAAGCTGCAGCAAGTGCGCGAAGCTCCTGGTCCCTCGTGGTCGGCTGGATCGCCATCGCACATGAATATGATGGACCGGGATCGCAGAGAGATGAGAGATCCTCGTGAGGAACGGTACAGCATGGCAAGTCTCCGCGAAGGAGTCCCCATACGAGACGAGCGGTACGGCATGATGGAGCAGAACCAGCGAGCAGCAGCAGCAGCAGCAGCAGCGGCAGCAGCTGCAGCGTCTGTTGATGCCAGAATGGGAGATCCGCGAATGGACCCGCGCGATCCTCGCTTTGATGCGCGAAACGACCCTCGCATCGATCCACGAGCAGGCGCAGATCCGCGCGACCCTCGCAACGACCCTCGAAATGACCCTCGCAACGACCCTCGCAATGACCCGCGCAACGACCCGCGCAATGACCCTCGAAACGATCCTCGGAACGACTTGCGCGGCGACATGCGTGGCGACATGCGTGGAGACCCTCGCATCATGATGGGCGGCCACCCGGGCCACCAGCACTCGCACTCGGGATCCATCAGCCGCAGCTTCATGTCGTCGTCGCCGGCGCCGCGAGAAGTCATTGCAGGCCCGCCTCCCGGCTCCATGCAGGCCCAGGCCCCGCCGCCGCCGAGCTTCTCGCGCTACGGCACGCCGGCGCGGGAGATTGGCCAGTTGCCCCCTCGTGCCTACACACCGGCGTCTCAGCAGCATCATTACGAAATGCAGCTGCGGGAGCGAGAGCTGCGGGAGCGTGACATGCGGGACCAGGACTATCGTGTGCAGGAAATGCGGGACCGCGAGTACCGCGAAGCCGAGATGCAACAGCAGCAGCAGCAGCAGCAGCAGCAGCAGCGAATGGAAATGCGAGAGCGGGAAATGCATGACATGCGTATGCGAGGCGCGCCGCCGCAGGACTATGGCCGTGGACCACCCCAGTCGCAGCAGCAGCAGCAGCAAGGGCCTCCACCGGGTCATCCTGATTATCATGGCGGGGGCGGCGGCGGCGTTGTTGTGGGCGGACCGGCTGACTTCCGAGGTGAGCTTAGGAGTGCGCCTCCTGGGCCGCCGTCACAGCAGCAGCAACAACAATCACAGCAACAGCAACAGCAGCAAAGTGGGGATCCTAGAAGACCTCAGCTTCGACCGCCGCATGATGGCTACGCGCATAGTCCGCTGGAGAGGAGGTTCTAGTTTGTGTGATGTGCGCAAGTTGTGGCATGTTTTTTCGGAAAGGGGAGGGGGGGTGGGCTTCATGTAAAGTGAATATTGTGTTGATAGTTGTTGAATGCTGACTGAGATGAGAGCCAGGATGAGATGGATGATGTATTGATCTTGGTCATGAGTTTTTGTTTTTGTTGTTGTACAAGATGCCTGTGGTGTGTGTGCGTAGTCCGTGAGGAGAGGAAGAGGAAGAGAAAGTGGAAAACAAGGCAAAGAGGCAGTCAAGTGAGTTGAGGATTTGGAACCAAAAGGAACAGCAAGTATAAGCACAAGCACAACAAGAACATCCATGGCAACATTTACTGTCCGTCTTGAAACATGTATATTTCTGGTGTATGTTTGTTTGGTGTATATATGTGTATATATGTGTATATGTGTATATATGTGTATATATGTGTATATATGTGTATATATGTGTATATGTGTGTATATATGTGTATATGTGCATATGTGTATATATATATGTGTGTATATATGTGTATATGTGTATGTACGTATATACGTATATACGTATATATATATATATATATATACATATATATAACTATATATATATATAGTCATGGATGCAGCAGTACTTGACGAGCTGCAAAATTATATTGTAATAACTGATGAGATTCAAGTTGACATGTAAATTCAAAGGTCTCCACATGTTGTTGACTCTCCAGAAGATGTTTGTAGAATATCCAGTCGTTGTCGTCTGCTCATGCTATCGTTTCATGTCTGTCTGTCTGTCTGTCAGTCTGTCTGTCTGTCTCTCTTTCTCTCTTTCTCTCTGTCTCTCTCATATCCACGCACGTGATCATCATCATCATCATCATCATCATCACCATCACCATCCTCGTCGTCGTCGTCGTCGACCACTCACAACCAACACAACCACCACATCCACCACATCCACCACATCCACCACAACCAACCTACCAGTCCAGCGGATACTGGGCCGGGTCCAAGCCAAAGTAGCCACTGGCCGGCAGCGCACGCAACGAGGCATTGTTGTTGTACAGCTGGTAGTCGAGGCCGGCGGTGCTGACATCGTTGCCCCACCAGGCCAGATTGGCGTTCTTGCCGGCGCCAAAGCTGAAGACGAGGGTGACAACCAGGCCCGAGACGGCGACGCCGACGGTCAGGCCGGCAAAGACCATGTAGGCGTACTTGCCCCACCAGGCGGTGTAGCGGCGCTTGAGGTAGAACTGGAACAGCCAGGCGAGGTAGATGCCGAGGGTGGCGTAGGCCAGGTTGGTGTTGCCGGCCCAGTTGAGGGCGCCCGACAGGGCAATGGCCGGGTGCAGACAGGCGAGCACGCGCGCGGCGGGGTCCCAGAGGCGGCGCTCAAAGGCAGCGTAGCGCGCGTCGCGGGCGGCGTCGCCCAGCCCAGCGCCAAAGACGCGGGCGCGCAGCACGGCCGTCTTGAAGCGCGGCAGGTAGGTCTCGGCGGCGACCCAGGCGAGCCCCAGCAGGGCGCCGGCCAGGAACAGCCACGGCAGGGCCGGGTACAGCTTGAACATGTTGTTTGTGCCAAAGGCGCCAAACAGGATGGTGGAGGCGTAGACGGACTGGGCATAGGCGCACACCATGTGCTCCTTGTTGTCCCACTGGCAGAGGGTGTTGTCGCTGTTGTAGTAGGCCAGCATGACCTCGAGGATGGCGCAGTACAGGAAGCAGTTGACGACGCAGGCCGAGACGTGGCCGCGGAAGACGGCGCGCGGCGGCAGCTTGGCGTAGTGGGCGTACTTGAGGTCGGTGGTGAAGCCGCCGGCCATCTGCTCAAAGGCGCCGCCGAGCATGAGCAGCACGAGCTGCGGCAGCGGCTGGCCGGGGAACCAGATGCCGGGCAGGACCTGCCAGATGACGTTGAGCGAGATGCCGGTGGCGGCGATGCTCTCGATGACGACCCACGGGATGGTCAGCACGGCGCCGACGGCGGTGACGGCCAGGATGCTCCACCACGGCGTCTGCGTGGGCCAGGCGACGCACGCGGCCACGGAGATGGCAAAGCCAAAGGCAAACACCAGCCCGTACCACCACTCGGGCACCTCGGGGTAGGCGCCGCGCATCATGCGCGTGTGGCCGTCGCGGAAGCCCGTGTAGATGGAGCGGCGCTGCAGCGTGTTGACGACCATGCCGACAAAGGCCTTCTTGAGCGGGCGCCAGTACTTGACAAAGACGTATACGACCGAGAAGGTGTAGTAGACAAAGTTGCCGCCCGTCACAAACAGGTTGGCAATGGCGTAGTACGGCGGGCCGTACGCCTGGTAGGCGGCCACGTCGACGCTGTTGGTCGTGCTGTTGAGCACCTTGGACACGTTGTACGTGGCCATGGTCTTGTCGAAGGCGTTATTGGAGTTGATGGGCATGTAGGCGGCCCTGTGTGTGAGTGTGTGAGTGCTGTGGTGTTTTTTTTTTGTTGTTGTTGTTCTTTTTTTTTTGGCGGGATTCTTTTGTTTGGGGATGGGAGAAGGAGGAGGAGGAGAAGGAGGAGAAGGAGGAGAAGGAGGAGGAGAAGGAGGAGGAGATTGAGATTGAGAAGAAGACTTGGAATAAGAAAACTCACCACGAGACGTTGGTATAATACATGATGAGAATAACCACGCCGCTGAGAACGCGCATGACATATTGCTGGAGCTGGCTGTCGTGGTTGGATGACGGTGTAAGTTATCTGGTTGGTACTCTTGATCTTGATCTTGATCTTCTTCTTCTTCTTCTTCTTCTTGATCTTGATCTTAATCTTAATCTTCTTCTTCTTCTTAATTTTAATCTTCTTCTTAATCTTCTTCCTCTTCTTAATCTCAATCTTCTTCTTAATCTTAATCTTCTTCTTGTCTTTTCCCTTCCTTTTCCCAGCATCACACAATATAAAACACACACACACACACAAGAGAGAAATAGACAGCCACTCACGCAAAAAAGGGCGAGTTCATGGTCGACGACCCCGACAGGTTCGGGTCCCAGGTCGACCACGGGTTGAAGCCCATGCCGCCGTATGAGCCCGTGACGACAGCCAGGTTGAAGTTGGCGGGCGCAATCCACGTCATCCAGTTGAACATGCGCAGTGCCTGGAAGAACTCGTTGGGCAGCCAGTAGTAGACAACAAAGACAGCCGTGGCAGCCAGGAAGCAGGCGTAGCGCGACACGGTCCAGCCGTTGATGCGCTCGCGGCGGTTGTCGGCGTTGATCAGGGTGCGGTTGAGGGCAATGGTCGGCAGCGCCGAGGGCCACACGGCCTCGACGGGATACACAGTCAGGCGGCGCAGGATGCCGGCCATGCCCAGGCCAAAGACCTGGTTGGCCAGGGCCAGCACAATGGCAAAGCCAAAGTTGACCCAGTGCTGGTCGAAAAAGGCCGGCAGCCGCATCACCAGCAGGCCCGTGAAGTTGCCAATCGTCGACGCGCCGCTAAAGATGATGGTGGCAAACAGCTGCTCCTTGGACGTCCACGGGCCCGGGTTGAGCGAGTAGCGCGTGGCGCCCAGCGTGAAGCCCCAGTCGGGCAGCACCGCGGCCATGGTGCGGCCCATGGGCACCAGCAGCAGTTGTACGACGGAGCCGGGGATCGAGATGCCGGGCTGGCGCGGGTTGAAGACTGTTTTTTTTTTTTCGTTTGTTATTATTGTGATGTGGTGGAAGAGTAGAGTGGAAGAGAAGGAGGAGGAGGAAAAGAAAGGAAGAAAAAGAAGGAGAAGGAGGAGGAGGAAAAGAAAGGAAGAAAAAGAAAGAGAAGGAGGAGGATAAGAAGGACTAGAAGGGCTAGAAGGAAAAGAAAAGAAAAAGAAAAAGGAAGAGAAGAAGAAGGAGGAGGAGGAGAAGGAGAAGGAGAAGGATGAGAAGAAGAAAAGGAAGAGAAGGAGGAGGAGAAGAAGAAAAGGAAGAGAAGAGGGAAGACAAGGAGAAGAGGGAAGACAAGAAGGAGAAGGAGGAGGACAAGAAGAATAAGAAGGACAAGAAGGACAAGAAGGACAAGAAGGACAAGAAGGACAAGAAGGACAAGAAGAACAAGAAGAACAAGAAGAACAAGAAGAACAAGAAGAACAAGAAGGATAAGAAGGAAGAGGACAAGGAAAGAAACAGCACAAGAAAGACAGACAGACACAGACACACACACACACACACACACACACACACACACACACACACACAAAAAGAACATCAGACGTACACGTGTTGACCGCCGTGCACACGCACACCCAGAACATGCCCAGCACATAGGCGCGGAAGCTCTCGCAGGCCTCGGCCGGGTCGTCGTACGGGATCGTCACGGCGCGCACCTCGGTGTAGGGCGACCAGTTGTGCAGCAGGCCCGCCGTCTTGCACGTCTCGTACGCCCACTCGCCCGGCTCGAGCCCGCACGCGGCGCTGCCCTGGACCAGCTGCTGGATGCGCTGCATCAGGCGCGTGTCGAACGAGTAGTCGTGCGCGTGGTCGACAACCACCGTCTGCAGGTACGCGACCGACTGCTCCTCGCTCAGCGTCAGGATCGCCTCGGCCACGCGGTCGGCGTCCGAGCCCGGCGGCAGCGTCTCGCCGCCGTGCTGGCCCGTGTAGCCCGCCTTGAGCCGGACGAGCCACTGCTCGGGCGGGGCCCAGTCGGCCTGCGCCGCTGTGTCTGCGGGCTGCTTCTTCTCGTCGTCGACGGTGCCGGCATCGCGGGACTGCTCCGACGAGTGCTCGTTGGTGTCGTCCAGCCGAGACTGCTGGCGGTACAGGCCAGACATGGTCGTGGCTGTCGAGGTCGTGATCGAAGATGGAGAACAAGATGGAGAACAAGATGGAGATCAAGATCAAGATCAGGAGGACGGACAAGGCCTGCGCTGCAAGAAAAGAGTCGCCTCTTTCTCTCTGTCACACACTCACTCTCTCTCTCTTTTCATTCTCTTTTCACTCTCTCTTTCCAAAAGAAAACACAGACACATTACAGACTGATATATGCGGTCGAGTGACGGACAAGACTGCCTTTTAAACAAACCATTATCAACATGATCAACAATAACAACATCATCAACAACAACAAGAACAACCCCTCTCGGCAATCCTAGCAGCAAGCGGCCATCGAACGTTATCCTTCAACCCACTTGACGGCTGGTAACGTTGGCATCAAAGGCGGGGGAGTTGCAGATGCGCCCTGCATTGCATCCCGGATCGACAATTGATAGACGAGGTGGAGGGGTGTGGCCCATGTGGCCCATGGGGCCCATGTGACCCCAGTTCTTTTTGTTTGGCTGTGGCCTCTCTTGGCCAGCCAGTCAGCCAGTCCGGGGAAATCTAATCTCGTCGGCTGCTGGGGGGTTTATCATTTTTTGCGGAGACACACACACACAGAGAGAGAGAGAGAGAAAGAGAGGAAAAGAGAGAGAGAGAGAAAGATAGAAAGAAAGAGAAAGAGATAGAGGAAAAGAGAGAGAGAGAGAGAAAGAGAGGAAAAGAGAGAGAGAGAAAGAGAGAGAGAGAGAGAAAGAGAGGAAAAGAGAGAGAGAGAGAAAGATAGAAAGAAAGAGAAAGAGATAGAGGAAAAGAGAGAGAGAGAGGCAAATGGTGCCGGCCCCTACGTGAGGCGATATATGGCTGATTGTGCCGCCATGTGTGTGTGCGTTTCTCTGCAGGGAAACAAAGCCACCGCAAGTGAGGGGAAAACAGAGCAGTCCCAGAGCATAGGGAATGGGGATGTCATGATGGAGGAGTGGGCCAATGTTACATGAGAGAGAGAGAGAGAGAGAGAGCACCATGGGAGGAGGACGGTTGGTGCTGGCTGGCTGGCTGAGAGATGATCCTGTTTGGCAGGATCAATCTGTCCACGCTTCGACGTGCAGGGCTGTTGTCTGTTGTCTGTTGTCTGTTGTCTGTTGTCTGTTGTCTGTTGTCTGTTGTCTGTTTTCTGTCTTCTGTTGTCTCTTAGTCTATTAGTCTATTTTCTGTTGTCTATTGTCTGTTCGTCTGTTTGTCTGTTTCCTACTGTCTGTTTTCTGCTATCTGTTGGTCTGTTGCTGTGGACTGTTGGGAGCAGCAAACAGACGAGCAGTCGAGAAACGCAGTGGCAACGTGGAGCATGAATGAACCCTGGGTTCTATCCAGGCTGTTTGCCATGCAAAGGGAAAGGCCAACATGCGGAGGAATCGCCACCACCACCAGAAGAAGAAGAAGCACAGGACTGCAGAGTGGACGGAAGAAGAAACGGGTGGGTTCTCAGGGCCAGTCAGTCGACTGTGGGCAGATGTTGGCTGGCCATCCATCGTGTGAATTATGGAGATAGCAGACATGCAGGGTTCCACCAGACTTTGCTTGCGATGTGTTGGTGGATGCCGCAGTGTCCTGGCTCCCGGCTGATTATACATGTTATATATATTTGTGTGTGTGTGTGTGTGTGTGTGTGTGTGTTTCTCTGTCTCTACATGTATATATATACATGTGTATATATTTGTATATAGAAATGTGTACATGTATATATCTGATATACACACTTATATATCTATATCTATATATACATATACATATATACATATATACACATGTACATGCATCAAATTCTGACAAGCAAGTCCTTGAATAACGGAGGATGAACAACAAGAAGAATGCAACAAAAAAAAAACACGAGAAACCAGGACGGTCTTGTCTCCCTTGACAGAGATCCAAAATTACTCCCCAAGCTGCTCATTATCACCACCACCGCCATTTTGACTGAACCCGATTCTACATACCATGGATGCTGGGCCACGTCCTTGTTCGTCCCTCTAGGAAACACCATCCCCAATTGGAATTCTTCAACCCGATCCAGACCGGATATACGGCTCGCCATTTTCATCAGTCCGGTCAGACACAGACACACACACACACACAGCAGACAAGTCACGCACGCATCGGTCTCGGGTGTGGAAACCAAAACACACACAGATCGTCAGACGAGGCCTGGGCTATCCATGTACAGACTCACATCTAATGCAGAGTGTATAGCCCAAGCTGTACGCTTGGATCCCAACTGCTCTGCAGTCGATTCGTGTCCACACACTACTTATTGGAGAATGGCTGAGTGTGTACTCACACTTGCGGGTTGATGGACTCGAAACACCATTGTCGAATCTTGATATTGATATCGACATCGAATCAGCCCAACGCCATGCCCAGGACAGTATCGAAATCACAGTCTGCTGTATAAAACCATCTTCATTAATAGGAAGAAAAAAAAAAAGGAAAAAAAAGAGTCAATCAGACCCATCGCCGTAAAAGTAGACTACGATCGATATCAGCCTCTCATCATCATCATCATCATCATCATCATTATCACAATCACAACCACCACCAGCACCACAACCACAACCACAACCACAACCACCGCACGTGTTCATCCCCCTTCCCATGTCCCAAAAGAAGACCTCCCAGAAAACCCGCGCCATCCCTCACCCATTCCCCAAGCCAAGCCGATCCGACATTCCTCGGGCTCCTGCCAAAAAAAAAAGGAAAAGAAAAGAAAAGAAACCAAAAAACCACAGAGAAACGCCATCCTCAAAAAATCACGAGACAAATTCATGACATGGCCAGCCAACCAACCCTCTGACACCCAGCGTCTCCCTTCTTTGGAAGTCCTGTCTCACGATGGCCACCCTCCCCCTCTCAGTCGTCATCTCACACACACTCTCACACACTCCCACACACACGCAGTCTAGCAAAGCAACGAATGTCCCGAGGATGTTGAATGTGTGTATGCACTTGCATAGGGCTGCTTGACGTTGAGGCTGTTTGCAAGACATACACACGCACACACTCGCACACACACCTTTCTACCTACTTATCTACTTACCTACTTACCTTACTTGCTCACATCCGCAAATGCGTACATTCCTCGCCATGCTTCTTCCCTCTCCCAAACAAGAAACAATGCAACTGGGACATAAATCCAGAGCTATGTATGTATGTGTGTACGTATGTATGCAAGAGTAGCAAGTAAGTAGATAGATAGCCAAGCCACAACTCTCTCTCTCTCTCTCTCTCTCTCTCTCGAAATTCTCTCATGACGTCCCCGCCCCTGCCTTGCTTTGCGTGCGAGCCAATTCATCATCCCTCGCTTCGGCATGCCTGGGGCGCCGACTATAACGGTGTGCTCATCTCAGGGCAAATGACTGACTCTAGAGTGTTTCGGCACCAACTTTGCGGCATGGGTCCTTGGATGTTCTTGGATCGGAAGAGATACACTCCCTCTCCTCCTCTCCCTGCTGACAACCACTTGGACCTCCTCCTCCTCCTCCTCCTCTGGTTCCAGACTGGCTATACCATGTATATATAAACC
>KZ678764.1:0-16296 GCA_003019895.1 Coniella lustricola
CCCGCCCGCCCGCCAGCCAGCCCGCCCGCCAGCCAGCCAGCCAAACCCCCAATCGATGATTCTGATATCCATGGGACCAGTACACCTCATTCCCACCATGGCAACTGAATGCAGATGTTGATGCTCATCATCGCTCTGACATGCGCACTGCCATGGATCTACACAGCAACACGCCTTTGGCACTAGGACAGGAGCAAATGCGAATAGGAGAGGTTGCTGTGTTCTCTGTGGTCATGGCGGCTGCTTGCTTACTAACACCCACCCACTGCGCACACGAGTTCGCGCTCTGGCTTGGCTATCAAAAAGATACAAAGGTACTTATTTGTCGTCAATAACGGCAGCAAAAGACACTGTTCCCACCTCTGACTTCACACGCACAACAGCCTTGTCATGTAGACCACAATCTCAAGCTCAGAGTAGTCCGCGTCCTAGTATTAGCGAGAATCCATAGCTCTCAAGATGTAGCCTTTACCACCATTGAAGGTATATATATATATATCAATATCCCATCCTCCCCCTCGACGTCCTCCTCCGGACACGCACAGCCGGGTCCCGATCCATCTCGCTGAAACTCGTGCCAATCCCCGAGTCCCGCCCTTCGTCCAGCTCGTCCTCATGGGCATCGCCGTCCTCCTTCTTGCTGTGATTGTTGTTGCTGTTGTTGTTGTTGTTGTCAAAGTACTCCTCCATCGCTCCCGCATCCTCGTACTCGTCGTCCGCTTCCACCCCAGCAGGCGGCGGCATGTCAGCCTGCGGCGTGGTCGCCGTCACATTGTTGGTGTGCACTGGCTCTGGATCGTAGCGCAGGGGCGGCTGCTGCCGCGAGTATGTGGGGAATGTCATGGGCACGTCCTCAACCGCCTCTTGCTTGACCTTCTTGGACTGGCCTTGCTCTTCCTTTTGCTCCTGCTCCTTGTCCCGGCCGTCTTCCTGCTTGATTCTCTTGCCTCCAGATGGCCACGATGATGATCCTCCTGATCCACCGTCACCACCAAGGACAAATCTCAACACCAGCACTGTAATGCACAACGCACACACCTCCCACAGCCAGAACAAGGTTGTGAGCAGCAAGAACGCCGTCACGCGCCACGAGTGCATAAACCACCGCAGCCCATGCAACTGCGCCGTGATCGTCACGCTCACACTATACACCTGCAGGTCCTGACCCGCTTGCACATCGAGCACCAGCGCAGAAGGCATCAAGCGGCCCGGCACAAACTCCAGCCGTTCCACCATGGGCACCACCAGCCGTGTCGTTTCGGACGCTGGCACAAAGACGTGGTAGGCGAGGAAGAGGAGGCGCGAGGCAAGTGAGACGAGCGGATCCGTGTAGGGCACGATCGCGGGCCGCGTCGAGGTGTAGAGGATGTTACGGCCTTCGAGCGCGCTGAGCGGGTGGGTCATTGGTGAGAGGACGCGGTCAGCGTTGTTGCTGCTGCTGCTGCCGCTTGTTGTGGCAGATGTGAAGGACTGGCGTTTCTCGTCGTCGACGAGGTGGACAGCAATCATAAAGTTGCCGCGCCGTAGGTTGGCGGGCGAGTTGGGCACCAGCAGGGTAACGGAGATGTCGTATTCTTGGTAATCGCGGAGCTTGCGGTCGGCGAGCGACACAACGCCGTAAGGGTTCACCTCGTACCTGTTCAGACACTGCAACATCAGCAAATCTTCCAAACATCATCACCAACCACCACCACCACCACCGCCATAACTCACCCATACTGCAAATGCACCGGCACAGTCGTGACCTGGTCCGGTAAATACTCGTGATAAAACGCCAAATACGCCACCGCCGCAAAACCAAACAGCACCGTCGACGCAAGCCCCAGAAACACCGTCATCAGCGCCGTCCGCTGCGTTGTCTTGCTCGTCGCCACATCCCGCACGCTGCCTGCGGTCTGCAGCGCCGACTTGTACCCGGAGCGCAGCGCATCGGCTCCGTCGTTGACGAGGTCCATGGCCCGGCTGGCCCGCGCTGTTTGCCTTCAGGTGCGTCGGCCCGGGGCGTAGTTCGTAATCCGTGCGTAGATCAGCGTGCGTGGTTTGCGTGGTGTGCGTGGTGTGTGTGCGTGTATGGTAAGATATCTGTAGAGTCTCGGTTGGCTGAGCTTGCAAGTTGCTGCAGAGCACCCAGCTAGCACAAAAAGGCGTACATAGTCAAGGGCGGCGGGCTGTGGAATGGCAGCTGAACGGCTACGCGACGTCATTTTCATGGTCGGCTCTGAGTTACAGGGGTCTTGTTCCCCCCTGTGCCAATCCCTGCAGATATTCTGACAGCTAGACAGGCCGCGGGCTTGTCCACAACAAGGTCAAGATATTCTCGCATAATCGTCCCTAATTAAAGGGGGGGGGGGGAAGGAGGCAGAAAAAAAAAGAAACCCTTACTGTTCATATCAAGACTCTCGACAGTTTCGTAGCACAGCAGTTGGAAAATATCAAAAGTGTCAAATGCCATTTCATTCTCCCAGATACTCCCTGTGCCCAATACAAATTCAGAAATTCCATGGATATCACCCGATCAAGCCTTCAAGCATCCACAAAAGCCCCTCAAACAAATACCCGCCAGAAGTACATGTAGAACAAGACAACAAGATAAATAAAAACGCTCCTCCAAGCAATTTGTAAAACAGAGACTCACTCCAGATGCTACCGTGCTTCGCTGCCAAGCCTCATAAGAAAGAACAAAAACATGCCACCTGCCATTGACCAATTCCATTGCCAGCGGGTATGACAAGGCCATGGCCATGACCGTTGCTGAGGGGCAGCTTCTTCAAATGGGCTGCAAGTAGTTGCTCGGAACGAGTCCACTGTGGCCACCTGCGCTGGTGGCCTCAGCCTCCCACCATCCATCGTCTTGGTGCCGAACAACGGCGAGGATGTCTCCCTTGTTGAAGCCGAGTTCCTCGGGAATGGCGGCCTGGTACATGTACATTGCGCGTGCTGTGTGAAACCGACAAATTAGCTACCAATTCCAAATTTCATAGTTTGCAAACAAGACTTACCAAAGTGCAAGACCGGGCGGCCATCTCTCGTGTACTGCCTTCCAGTATCGGCGACACTCTTGCTGCGCTGTCTAGACGCTGGTGCGACCGCTCCCTGAGGCTCGTACAAGCTCATACCTCTGTTGCCTTGGCTGGTACCCGGTCGACCGCCGCGACCTCTCATGGATCCGCCGTAGCCATCGTCCACAGGCCCAGGAGACATGCCTCGAGCCATGCTGGGGTGGCCTGTGCTCATGTGGCTGTCGGCTCTGCTAGCAGGTCGGCCGTGGTCACCGCGGCTAGCTGGACGTGCGTACTCATTGGTTGGACGGAAGGGCGCAGGTGACGCCGCACGCGGCACGTCGTTGGGGGAAGCCTGGCGGTAAAAGCCCTGCGTTGAGTGGCGGACCGAGGGAGCATCCATTTGAATGGAGCCATGTCGAGAGTTAGTGCTGCCACGTGGGCTGTTGGCGTACGGATTGGGTGATGCTGATCGGTATTGCATGCCTGGTCTCGGAGAGGCGCTGCGAGGCGCTGCAGGTGATGCGGCTCGAGGCATGTCACTCCCTCGCGTAGGCGGGCGGGAGGATGACCGATAGGCACCAGAGCCAGGCCGCTCACTGGCAAAAATACTGCGAGCTTGTGTCGTGTACTTTTGTGAAGTCTCCTTCATCGCTCTCGATGTCACAGCAGGGGAGGGCACACCAAGCCGCGATGGTGGGATGTCGTACGAGGGCGGCGGCGTTCCACGCATCCCCGCTGCCACGCTGCCGTTGGTTCCCAAAGAGGGCACTGATCGCGAAGCCGGCTGCGCACCAGGCGCAGGAGTTGCGATGCCATGGTAGTGGTCCGCCGACATCCTGATGGAGGACTGCTTGTTGACCGTCACGCCCTTGAGCTCAGCCAGTGCTTGTGCGATGGGGTCCTCGTCGTGAACTTCGGGCTCGGGAGCTGACTTTTGTCTGCCTGGCAGCTTGACAGGCAGCACATTGTCACCAACATTGATGGCGACGTCGGCATTGGGATCGATGGGGTCCGGACTGGTCGTTGCTCTGTCAGGCAGCAGGCTGTGTGAAGAGTCGCCTCCGTGCAGCTGGCGGCTCGAGCTCGCACTGCTGTTTCCGGGGTGCCAAGTGTTCCGGTTGCTTGGTGCCACGTCCCGAGTGTCCTTGATGCTCTTGCGTCGGCTAAATGGGCTATGGTTCTGGAAAAAGCCACTCTTCTTCTTCAGTACTTTTCTGTCTCTTTCGTGGGTAGTGGATGAGACGGGGGACATGACGGCATCCTGCTTCGCGGGCGAGACACTTCCACTCGTAGGCTCGTGGCTCGAGAATGAATAGTCGCTACGCTCGTCTCTGCTAGTCGGTCGGTCGGAGGCTGAAGTCGCACTAACCTGAGATCCTAAGTCTGAGCCGTTTTGGGTTCCGGGTCTGCAGAGCATTGTCATGCCGTCCATAGGGTAGGGGTCGTGAGGTACGGGCTTGAACTCGTTGGGGTCGAACTGTGTTGATATCTGGTTAGTCTATCTTTGCACAGCAGTAGCCTGTCTGTAGTCTTCCAGTCACTTACCTCTGGTGGCTGCACGTGTCTTTGAAAGTCTCTGGAATCTCTACCAGCCTGCTCCAGTGATGGTCGACCTTGCGAGGGCATCTTCTGGGAAGAAATGGAAGGCTCTCGTTCTTCAAGATCGCCGTGGCCCAGTTCCCGCGCCAAAGGATTGCTTGGATCATGGTGAGACTCGTACGTGGAGGGCTGAGGTGACGACGATCGAAACAGTGGATTTATGTTTCGGGGAAATTGCGCCACGGAATAGGCCTCGTCCTCGGGCGTCTCGACCGGTGCCTCGCGGCAGAAATTGATGTATTTTGGCGGGTCGGGAATCTCCTGGCCGGTGCCCTTTTCGCGAATGAAGTGCACAATGTCCTTTTCAACCTCCATCTTCTCGAGAGCGAGGCGAATTTTTTCACATGATGCGTCGTCGCTGACGCATACGGTTGATGCTATGTTGGCAAATGTCCACAGGCTGCTTTTTGTAAAGTCCAATCTTTCCTCTTCCAAGTCTTGGAACTTGTCTGCGGCTGCCTTCCATTCTCGGTTCCACCGCGCGGTAGTCTCCTCCAAAATCTTGATGGCGGCCTGGTATTCTTCTCTGGACGTGACGACTGTGATCTGTGTCTTTTCGAGTTTGGCCTGGTTCTTGCGCTCTTCCTGACCCATGACCATGTGACCTTGCGCCTGGTAGCCCTTGAGTTTGAGAGACTCCTGCTCATATCGGTCTCGCGTCTAGGGAACGTGTCAGAGAGTGCCAAGACATGAGAAAGGAGGCCTGTTGCGACGAACCTTGTTGACCAGCTGTGTCTGCTGCTGCTTGACTTTGAGGACCTTTTCGATGCTGTTCTGCACAATCTTGCGGCGTTCCTTCATACCTCCAGCAAAGGCCGTTAGGGGTTCTTCGAGCTCTGATCGCATTTGTGCAGCGTTGCTCTGGTGCTGCTTTCCCATCAACTCGACTTCACCACGGAGGGTATCGAGAGACGACTTGAGCGTTCCCATTTCCTGGGAGCCCAGTGATTTGCGAGAGAGGGAGAGGAGTTTGCGGGCATAGTCTTCTTCGATGGAGGCTCGTGCTGTCCACGTAATGAATTTAGCAGACGCACAAGATATGACATGGAGGACAGAGCCTCGCGACTGGGGCAGCCCTCCCTACCGTTGTAAAAGGATCGAAGCTCGTCACAGGTCTGCTTGCCAGCGTGCATGCGCTCGAGCATGGGCGTGACGCCTGCATCTTCTTTGCCCCAGAAGTTGTTGGCAACTGGAGTCACGTTCAGCTGTCAGTCTTGAAAACAGGTGCAAACCAACAAGAGAGGATGCGTCTTGGCAGAGGGCTTCTCATACAGGAGAGGGAGACCGTAGGTCCCTCGCTCGGTGCCGGCATTGTGTTCTGTTGTAATCGTTCACTCTGAGGTTGTTCGACTCGTGGGCGTGATGCTCTGTTGATCGTGTGGTTGGGAGGCTGGGAGAGGCGAGCACGTCGAGACTACCGAGATGGAACGAGAGCGCAAGTGCAGGTTGGCGAGAAAAGACGAACAAGTCGAAATCATGCAAATGGCTGGGCGCAGGGTGGCCGATATAGTGAAATGCGACTGAGCAAGGATGTCGTCACCTGAATGGCAGATGGCAGACGGCGCAGAGGGGTCGGTGCAAAAGGAACAACCCGAAGTGAGAGCAAAAACAGGGAAGATGGTGATGGTCAATTCAGATTCATCAACAAGTCCAGAATCTAGAATGGGCATCCATCAAAAGTCAAGGTTGTAATATTGAAGTAGGGGACCTAAATTCCAAGGCTGGCTGGGCTGGACTGGCTGGGCTGGCTGGGCTGGCTGGGCTGGCTGGGGCTGCACGAGGGCGGGTGGATCCTCTATCATCAGGGTTCCAGGTCGATAAGTGGGAGGCTGGGAGGGTGCCTACCGTATTGACCGTTGATACTATTTCGGTGGAGTTGGCCCGGCAACAGCGAGGGAAGGCAGGGACCCGCTACCCGCCTTTTCTTGCAGTGGTGCAGCCCCACCGGCCCACCTGCCAGTTCTGCCAGCTGTGCCGGGGCTGTCGCTTATTCAGCAATTCCAGACATCGGCTCCAGGGCTTCCAACTCGCTCCTGATCCGCATCCTGCTCTCACGGCTCCGGCCATCGCATATGGCAAGGACAGGAAAGCAAAGCACGAGCATGGGAGTGCCTGCCACAAGGGCAGCAACCCGGCGCCGAGGAACCGGCGCACCCAGCCCCACTTCGGCCGAGATTCGCTTGCACTGCACCGCGAGATTGTCCAACGCAGGACCGCCTCACGTTCTGGGTTGCTCTGGCCAAGTCAAGTAGAGTGGAGTTGATACTGTGTTGCGGTCTTAAAGTGCGCCAAACCAACACGTGGTCTGAAAGGTCAGTCCAGACGTCGAGATGTTCGTCTCGTCAAACGACAGCCAGCCAGTCTGGCCCGAGGATGGTGGCATGACAATGGAACAATGGAATTGATCTGCATGACAGGGCCTGAGAGTCGAGATACCATAGTGGCATTTTGGCGGTTGTGTCACATTTCCATCTAGAGATCGGAAAGTGGGCTGGCAGCTGGCAGTTCAATGCTGCAGGCGGGCAGGCAGAATCACGGGTCCATCAGATGCTCTCGGATAAGACGTAGTTGTTAGATGACATAATCAGGGTTAGGGTTGAGCGGCATGAAACCCAGAGCTCGGGCTTGCTTGGCTTACTTCAGGGTGCACGGACCAGAACTGGCTGACTGGCCAGTAGCTGGCTCTGCTTGCTGACTGAACTGGGCTCCAGGGCTGGCAGTGCTGGGACTGCAACTTGATCTCAGGGTCGGCACCGTCAGTAAAAGCTCGACCGCAGAACAAGCCTTCACCACGAACCTCGCTTCGACACACGCCCGCCTCCAGCGCGATTGACATCTGTATCGGTCGACACCGCACCGCACCGCCTTCTGTCCAGCACTCTCTCAGCGTCCGTCTCTCGGCGTGCCCCTCGACCAGCTCCTCGCCGATCCATTTTCCACCCGCCACTTGCTCCAAACCACTCGGCAGCCTGCAACCCTGCGGCCTCTGAGCACCCGCCCGCCGCGACAGCTTCGTCTCGTCCTGGTCCTTGCACGCCCGCTTCCCGCACGTCACGGCACAGCACAGCAAACCACACCACTCCGCAGCTCCAGAGAGCTCCGCGCCGGCCTCGCCTTTCCGCACCAGCTCTCAGCCAAAACGACTCTCCCCCTCTCTCTCGTGACCGCGACACCTTTCACCGGTTCAGGCCTAGACACCCGTCTGCCTTTCCCTTGTCTTGCTCGCTGCCCCTCCTCCGTCGTCGTCCACAACCAGCCCGTGAGGACGCCAGCACCAACCTGCGTCAACGCCCTTCTTGTCAGCCTCTTCCCGACTCGTCCTGGCCCGCTTGCCGTCCTCGCTCTTCCCAGCAGCAGAGGCGTGGCCCTGTCCAGTCGCGGATACCAGCACCGTCTACCTTCCTCACCTCCCCCATCCCTTCAACACTCATGCTCCCACGGTCGTCGGGAACATTTTCTCCCACTCCTTCCACAGGTCTACAGACAGGGATCAGCCACTCTCCGCATCCTTCACAGCCTGGTGTGTTGAGTGCGGGTGCGAGCCCAAGTACCAGCAGTCCTACGGGCAACTACGGCCTGTCCAAGATCGCAGCTGCCCAGGTCTCTGTGCTGTTAAGCACCCTCAAGACCAAGGAGGACGATCCCGTCGAGTACGAGAACAAAAAGAACAGATTGAAGAAGGTACCTGCCGTTCCTCCACCCCCAGCTTCACTCGAGAGCCTACAGCTGCAAAAGACAGAGCCGCATCTGGATAGCCAATCTGTGGCGATCCTGAACTGCTGCGATGCCACTTGGTGGCCGTTGGACATCCCTCGTCTTCTAAGAATTTTTGAACTGCCGCTAATTTGAGTTCTTGCTTTTACCTACAGCTTTTAGATGATCACGGCATGGAGGTCTTCACAAAATACTTCACCAAGCTGGTGCACGCCAGCGCCCCGCAGATCTTTCCAGGTGTTAATAGGCCTGTAGGCAGCGCGGCGAATCCTGGCAACTACTCTCTGTTACAAGAAGAGATGCGAAAGCTGTCCCACGATATTGACCAAGCGACAAGAATTTCCGAGTCTATCGAGACGGGCACAGAAGACGTCTTCCGTGACTTTGACCTATCGACGTTTATGGAACACTTTAGGCTGGACGCGTTGGAAAAGACAATACTAGCACTGGCTTTCAAGTTGGGCAACCGATCGGATCTGAAGACAAAAGGTGAGGTCTCTGGAGCTATCAAGGCAGGACAGAAAGACAGCTCTCCTGCACATGCCTGGGTTCCAAGACTAACAAAGAGCTTGTGTAGCCGATGCGATTCTCTCGACCAATTTTCCGACCTTCCTCAACGTCATCTCCCAGCCCGACGGCGACCACCACGAGCTATCTCCCCAGTTCATGGCCCTCATTGTCGACCGACTTATGCAGTACCACCCTCCGAACTTCAACGCCGTCTTGCATCGAGAGCTAGCTTCCAGACTTGAGAGCCGGTACGCGCTGCTGGACCTGCCGCCGCCATCAGAAGTACTCGCAGCGCTCGATCTCAACAGACTTTTGGTGGAAAAGCCCTCGAATGCACTGGTGCTATATATTCAAAGAGTCGGCCTCGATTTTACGCGCGATGAGGAATCTGCCGCTCGATATCTTCGTGACCGACCGTCTTCGATCCAGTTGTCTGAGGAACAAGTCTCTAATGCTCTCTTCTACGCCACAATTAGCCTGACACCACCACTCAATCCCGTGACATTGGTTGCTGGAATTCGCCGAGTGCTCCCACCAAACTTTAGGTGGCAGGACGTTATTTCATACTTTGACCAGCCTAGTGCCCGGATCTCTAGCACTCAATTTGTGCGGCTGTACAATGCGCTGCTCCTTGTGGCCCAGGATGACTCGGACCTCGACATTCAGCGTTTGTGGGGTGGGCAGTGGGCCAATGCTGACGCACAATTGTCCTTTATCTGTGCTTTCGGGAGTCTGACGCCGGAACAGCTCGACGCCAGCACAATCCCTGGTCTTCGACCAACCTTCACCTTGAACGACTACGCACAATCCCCGGCTTCAGTACGTGAGACCGCTGGATATGCCGTCAGACATCCTCTTGTCTCGGTTGATGCCTTGGCCGCAGTGTTCAAGATTGCGCTGGATTCCGTGCACGCCTCTCAAAGCACAGAAGCTAAGCGCCTGTTCAATGATGTCGTGGTGCCCAATCTGCACATCTTTGTCGTGTCTGCATTCGGCGTGCCAGAGCCCTGGCCTCCCTTGGCAGTGGAAACCCTGAACTCTCTTTTTGACTCGTTTCTTTATAAGAGGCAGGACGGGTGGGATTTTGCGCTGGACAGCCTTTGGCGGAAGAACAAGAACTTTGTCAAGCAGAAACTGCTCGAAACCCATGCACGTCGAGCCATCGATCTGCCGCTTTATTTTGAGCAAACCGTCAGCCACGGCTGGCTCGACGACTTTATCCATGACTTCAACGGTTTCGGACTGGATCTTGTCGCATTCGGTCATGGTGAGGGCCAGCTCGATCTGGAGCAATGGATTCGCACAAACGCAAGCAGAAGCACGGAGCTTGCGCCCGCTCTGCTCCAGTTCCTCAACATCAAGGCCAAGTGCGAGAGCGAATATCAGCGCCCATCGCAAGAGGGACATCCAATGCTGAGAACAACCCCGCTCAAGGTCAAGACCGTTTTCAGTTTCTTGAATGTCCTGACAGGACTGCTGCCGCCCGAAACGCCTGCTTGGATTGGATGCCAGCGTTCCTGCATGACAGCCTACCCGCGCCTGATCAACTATGGCGGCGACTTTGACGACCTCATCGATGCGAATGGCAAAGACGGCAACCAGCTGCCTCCGGCTGCTACCGCAAGGATGGAGGACCACTACAAGAGCATGTACAACGAACAGATTGAGGTCAAGGACGTTGTTGGTGCTTTGGATACCTACAAACACTCGCGCAACCCTCTCGATCAAGACATATTCGCCTGCATGATACACGGCCTCTTTGATGAGTACATGCACTTTGTCAGCTACCCCATCAAGGCGCTTGCGACTACAGCTGTACTTTTTGGCGGCATGATTTCCCGGAAGCTCATTGACGGCATACCTCTGAATGTTGGCCTTGGTATGATCCTTGAATCGTTCAGGGAGTATTCCGCCGAGGAAAACATGTACAGGTTCGGTCTACAGGCTCTGAGCAAAATGTCGGGGCGTCTGCCAGAGTGGCCTGGTTTCTGTCGGCAGCTGGTGCAGATCAAGAGTCTGCAGGGCACGGAGGCCTTCAAGGAGGCAGAGGCTGTCGTCAATTCCAGTGAGGACGGCCCCGCAAGACAAGCAAATGGTAGTCATGATGCTCTGACCAACGGCAACGCGGCCGAACCTGCCGAGCCGCAATTCGCTCCTTTTGCTTCCATCAATGTCGAGCCTCCTCCCTATGGTGTAGACTTTGAAGACCCATCAGATGATGATCGGGATAAGATCCAGTTCAACCTCAACAATATCGATCAGTCTTCATTGCGAACCCGCTTTGACGCCATTCGAGACTCGGTGGAGCGCAAGCATCAGCAGTGGTTCGCCATTCACATTGTACAAGAGCGCGCTAAAATGCAGCCCAACCACCACCAAATGTATCTTGACCTGGTTAAGCTGTTTGAGGACAATTCTCTGTGGGCCGAGGTTCAGAGAGCAACATTGGTTTGCGTCTCCCAGATGCTCAACTCCGAGGCGACCCTGCACAGCTCGACCGAGCGGGCGCACCTCAAGAACTTGGGAGGTTGGCTTGGCATGCTCACCTTGGCTCGGGACAAGCCTATTCGACACCAGAACATTGCCTTCAAGCAGTTGCTGATTGAAGCCCACGATACGAAGCGGCTGGTGGTTGTCATTCCTTTTGTGTGCAAGGTCTTGGACCAAGGCAAGACATCAACAGTCTTCCGGCCACCAAACCCCTGGCTCATGGACATTATTCACCTCTTGATTGAGCTCTACCACAATGCGGATATCAAACTCAACCAAAAGTTCGAAATCGAGGTCTTGTGCAAGAATCTTAGCTTGGACCACAAGAGCATTGAGCCGTCTGGTGAAATTCTCAACCGCGTGCCCGTGGAAGAAGCGGCACAAGTTCCATCCGCCGACGTGCTGGATTCGTTTGAAAACCTGTCCCTCAACGGCATTGGGCAAAATGTTGTCAGTAACCTTTTGCCTCAAGTGGCAGTCCCGTCGATTCCAGATCTTGGAGCTCGCTTGAACATTCCCCCCACCAATGAAATGGTGGTCAGCAATAGTCGCCTGCGCGACATTGTGCACACGGCTTTCAACAAAGCTCTGCAGGATATCATCCAACCTGTTGTGGATCGGTCAGTTACTATCGCCGCTATCAGCACGCAGCAGATGATCCGCAAGGACTTTGCAACCGAGCCCGACGAAGCCAGGGTCCGCAACAGTGCCATTAGTATGGTAAAGGCTACCGCGGGCAGTCTGGCTCTCGTGACGAGCAAGGAGCCGTTGCGCGCAAACTTCACCAACTACATGCGCCAATTGTCTAGCGACATTGTTGGGGGCTTGCCCGAAGGCACAATCATCATGTGCGTCAACTCCAACCTCGACCTCGCATCTGGAGTCATTGAGGAGGCGGCCGAACGACGGGCCGTCCCCGAGATTGAGGAGATGATTGAACCGGAACTGGAAGCGAGACGTCGTCACCGCATGCAACGACCTAACCAGCCATATGTGGATGCCTCCCTCAACCGATGGGCAATGACCATGCCAGACCCCTATAAGATGGCGCCTAGCATGGGTGGACTGAATCCTGAACAAATGGCCATTTACGAGGAGTTTCAACGGCAGCCGCGTCCAGCCGCGACCACCACCACTCCGTCGCACATTGCCTCTACGTCGGACGCGACCCGATCCATGGCGAATGACGTTCTGGCAGACCAGTACAGTTCTCTGCCGGCCATTCCAACTCCTGCCGATACGCCTTCACTGCCGACAGTTGCTGGCCACGCCCCAAGCTATTCTCACGGCCACGCTGGCCTCGCAAACGGACGGCAGCCTGCTGCTAGTAGCGGCCCCGATCTGGGCCTACTAGCCCAGAGGACACAGAAGCTTTTCCAGGATTTGCAACGAGCCGCCACCGAAGCTTCCGAGGAGCACTACGACGAACTTCCTCGTGGCCATGCCGTTCTCGAGACAATGGATGCACTTATCTCCGTCATCATCAAGACGCGCAACACTTCCGAGGACTACATTACTTTTGTGATGCTTTCCATGTGCGAGGCTTTGGTGAGCCCTGTGGAGGACAACCTCGTGTTGGAGACGTTCATCCACGCCTTGACGACCCTGCGCCGCATGCTGGGTCCGGCCGTCAGTGACTACGCCAAAAACTTCTTCCAGCGTCTTGAGCCGCCACAGAGGTTCCTTCGTCTGCCACTCATCAAGGCGTTTGCGGGTACCGAGTTCCTGGATTGGCGAACGCTAGATGAGGCCCTTGCCAGACGAATTATGCAGAAAGACCAGGCCGGTCTGCAGCTGCTCGATGAGATTGTTAAGATGACGATTCTGAGCGACGCACCAATGGCTCTTTTTGCTAACCTGGGTCTCAGTGTCGACATCGCTTACTCTTGGATCATGGAGGATCCCGAGATCCCGCACGCAGATCATCTCAAGTCTGTTTTAGACGCGGTGCGGGCTCAACGCGCGTCGAACCAAGCTCGCGACGACCGGCTTGCAGCACGCCAGGAGCAAATGGACTACATCTTTGAGGAATGGGTGCACCGCTTCCGCAGCGCCCAGGTCACCGACAAGCTTGTGCGCAACTTTTTGCAGCAAATGCATGACAGCGACATTGTCCGATCCAAGGATGATTTGTTCTTGTTCATCCGTGTCGCTCTGGACAGCTGTGTGGTGCACTTTGAACAAGCTGTAGCCGCAGGCATCTCCATTGACGACGCGTACATTTTCAACGACGCGCTGACCAAGCTCGTCATGGAGTTTGTCAAGTTTGGCGAGTTCGAGGACGGCACAGTCAGCCCAGTCTGGCTTTTGGAGTCTGTGTGGGCCTTGGCTACCATGGTGGTCAATGTCCATGTCGCCAAGAGGGCCGAAATGTTCAACCAGCGCGTCTTCTTCCGATTCTTTTCTGACCTGATCTTTGAGAGCAAGACACTCTTCGAAACCCTGGGTGCGGGCCAATGGGAGGGCATGCTTTTGAAGATTGCGGAAAGACTTTATGCCCTTGGACCGAGCCTGGTTCCTGGCTTCCTTTACGGATGGATGGCTTTAATTTACCATCGGGCATTCCTCCCGGAAATCATGAAGCGGGAAAACAAGGCTGGCTGGGACGCGTACACCAAGCTCCTGAAGCAGCTATTGGAATTTGTCGGAGAGACTCTGAAGCCTGTGGAACTGTCAGATACGGCTAGCAAGCTTTACGAGAGTGCTGCCAAGTTGCTGGTGGTTCTGGAGCACGACTACCCGCAGTACCTTGCTGCGAACTCGGCGGCTCTACTAGCAAGCGTCCCGCCTCATTGCACGCAGTTCATCAACACCATTCTCTCGGCCTCGACAGTCAAGATGCCCGATCCATTGGTGGCAGGAATGAACGCACCAGATGCCCAGGACTCGGCACCACAGGTTGTTGAACAAGCCACCATCTTTTTGCAAAGCATAGGCTTGCTGGACATTCTCAACTCGGCCCTTGACAAGGGCCCGTCGGAGGATGCAGTGGCTCACATGACACATGCAATCTCGCGCACGCAAGGCAGGACTGGTTTCGGGTACGCGGCTATCAACGCGAACCTGGGTGTTATTGACGCCATTACTGCGTACATTGGCAGCAAGCAAGCGGCCCAGCCGGGCTTCGACCCGAGCGCGTCGTCTGTGGCCATCCTGTCTATGTTGCTGCACGAACTCGGCCCAGAGGCACGACACTACCTCATTCTCAGCATGATCAGCCATCTGCGCCCGGCCAGCCCCGACCTAGTCTTCTTCCGGGAACTTCTCTTGCATACCTTTGCGCAAGATCCATCCGACCCGGAAGAGACTGAGATTCGTGAGCAAATCACACGAGTTCTCCTGGAGCGCCTCATTGGATTCTGGCCTCAGCCTTGGGGGTTGTTGTCCACGGTTGTGGAGCTGGTCAGGAACGAGAAGTACATGTTCTTTGACCTGCCATTTATCAAGTCGTCTCCCGAAGTAAGTGATACCGCTGGCTTCGCCTTAACAACACTGTGGACCGTTTTATATGCTAACAGCTTGTTCTTATAGGTTGGCGAGAAGTTTGCACAAATCGTGAACGCTCAAGGCTAGAAGCTCCGGTCACAGTATGGCAATGACCGCACAGCGACAAGGCCAACACCAACGAAAAGGAAGCGACTTCTCACTCTACACAAAGAACTTTCAAGGGACGATGATGACAATGACAGCAACGTCTGGCCCCAAGACCCCTATGACTGGAAAGGCAAACCCCGTTGCACGATCTCGTTATGAGTTGACTATTCTTTTTTTTTCCTCTCGCATTGTACTATCACCAAAAGTATCGTTGGCGTCCCTCGGGATATCATCACGGGCAAGTATGATTTTGAGCAAAGGGTTCGCACGGCTGGCTGGGCTGGTTGGCTTGGTAGGGAGGGCAAACAAAAAACAGTCCAGTTTGATGAAATGGCGTCTGGGTTGAAGCTTTATTGATTCACTGATAGATAGACTTGCGCGCACATGTGGTGGGAGAATAGGGAAAGAGGGGGTGCATCACAAATATCACTTGGAATGGAGCGTCATTAATTTTTTTTTGTTTTCTCCACTTTCACTTTACTCTACTGCACTCTACTTTTTGCTTTACTGAACTGAATGATTACTGGAAGCGCAAGCTGAGGAAGGACACGAACCGAAATGGGGGGCAATTGCAAAGGAAGTGATCTTTTGGTGGTGTGAAGGACGCGATAAGACAAGACAGAAACAAGGCATTGCGGTGGGCAATTCCATTGTACAATTATTGGGTTGGGTGAGGGTTCTATTCTTAACTCTGGATGAATGAAAGCGGGTTCGCAAAGTTTGTTCACATTGATAATGATGTTGTGACATTGGTTGCTTTGGTCATGGCGGTGGTCTACTATACTACTAGGAAGGTAAAAGAGAGAACAGAGAGAGAAAGAGTGACGGCAAGGGACGCGGCAGCATAACAGGTCAAGCAACGGGTTAGGTCTCCCTTCCCATGTTGCATAGGCGAGTTGGCTTGGTTGAAACCAATTGACCAATCAATCGATTGATCGACTAATCAGGTTCAGCAAAGTCCCAGGTCGCGAGAACATAAAGACACACACGCACACACACACACACACAGAGACAGAGAGAGAGAGAGAGAGAGAGAGCGATAGAGCGAAAGGGAAAGAGGGAAATAGAGAAAGAAGAGGAAAAAGTGCTCATTGCAACCGCGGATCAACAGATACCTGTACTGTACTGTGCTATGCTGTGCTGTGTTTATGTGCGGTTGCTGTACCTTGCTGGTGGGTGTACTGTACAAAAGTCTTTTGCCAAAAGTATAGCAAGAGGGATCTACAGCACCTAGAGCCCAGACCCTGTTCTGATATGATGTATCTCTACGTCAGAACTACCCACACCTGGGTCGAGTTCTCGAGCCGAGAGAGTCGATCACTTACTTTTGCGAGACGAACAGAGGTTTCAAGGATACACAACCAAAAAAAAAAAAGAAAACGCAAAA
>KZ678765.1:0-15650 GCA_003019895.1 Coniella lustricola
ATATCGTCCGACGCTTACTCTAGAAGGTTATCCTAGCTAGGAGTGGAAATATCCTTTCTTGCTATTATATTAATTTATCGTAAGGCTTTACTAGCCTGTCGTCCTAGGGGTACTGGTTGGAATTATTATTCTTTCTTAGGCTAACGATATTCTCGTGTAAAGTGGCCCTTCTTACTATAGTTAAAGTATTCTTTACTTATAGGCTTCCGATTAGCAGCGTCTAGCTCTATCGGGCCTATATATATACTACCGCTAAGCGCTATTAACCTATAACTAGTACACTAGGGTACCTAAATCCTTCTAGCAGTATTAGCTATTACTCGCCAGGTAGTATAGCTTCCTCCTTTCTTACTCTTCTCTATTCGCCGTTTGTAGAGGCGGTTATCGATACGGATAGCGTTATTAGTAAATATCGTAAAGCTTTCCGGCTAATCCTGCTTAGAGATCTCGTCCTTAACTTTATCCTTTAATCCTCTATAGTAATATTCTATAAGACTGGTATCTTCCTATAGGAGTCGTGCTGAAAGTTGCTTAAACCTAACCGTATAGGCTGAAGCTGACTTTATCTGTTTAAGTTCTATAAGTTGTTGTACGATGGTTCGTTCTTCGTTAGGGTCCCCAAATATCTCTTTAAGGATCCGTTTAAATCCTACGAACGAACTAAATATATCTTTAGTAGCCTGCTTACGTTCCCTAGGGTCGTTAAGGTGCTCTAGGTGGTTACGAAGCGAAGGTTCGTACTAAATAAGAGCGTCCTTCTTAAGACGTATTCCAGCTAAGACTACCTTATCGGCTTCCGTAGTAAACTGGTTTTAATTATACAGGAAGTACGCCTTACAGTAGGTAAGGAACCCCTAAAGTATCTTCTAGTTGCCGTCGTATATAGCGGGTTTATCTATTTTATAGCCGTTGGAGTTATAGTAGTGAATATTAGTAATTGTGGTATTATTATCGCTGTTGTAATATATAAGCTATAGTGCCTAGTTTGCAAGCTATTATTACTAGTCGGTAAGTTATTCTTCTTAAAACGCAATTTGCTCTTCTTAGGTTGTAATAGTTGCATTTTATTACTCGATTTATACTTCTATCTAAGTAATACGTTACTAGAAATTACGAAGTTCCTAAATAACTTATTCTACTATAAGCTCGCGCTAAGCTGGGGCGGATAAAGTGGGAGTCTGAGGAGCTATATCTATACTTAGTATTGCTTAAAGGGTGTATATGGACCGTTCTAAATAAGAGTTGTGAAAATATAATAATCCTTGCCTATATCCCTGATACTGGAGGTTCCTGTAAATTGTATGTTAGCAGATAAAGGAGGTATTACCTTCAGTTCACGTGCTGAATAATATCAAGTACGTTTGCTGTCTATACCGATTATCGATATAATAGATCAAGAGGGATTACCCCGTCTATTCTTAAAGAGATTTACTTATCTTAAGAACGATGCTTAGATTTATAACTAAAGACTATAAGGAAACTACCTAAATTAAAGTGCTGAACTCCTATCCTTATATCCTTCCGTTATTCCTATAGCTCTTCTGGATTATCTTACGATCCTGATGATCCAGCTTACTTAGATTACTTTATAATCCTAATAATCTATTCCTGATTGGCCTGTTGTATTATATTATACCTGGCCCGTGCGTAACCTTATATAAGAAATCCTGTCGGTCCGTTGAGGTTCCGATCTTATGCTATATTGCGTTGGCCTGTTCCTGTGACCTGCAAGGTCGTGGGTCATAACAGCAACCTTATAATAGAGTTTAAGGAACTTAACGCTATAATTAGAATTGGTGGAAGAATACTAGACTTCGCTAATATAATAGAATAAGAAAAAGACAACTATATTAGAGATATATACTCCGCTAAAGTATACAGATATTAAGGAGTAGTAATAACCTACGATCGAATTAAGAGAGTATAGAATCCTCTAGGACTTAAGAAACGAGTCGAGAATATTATAGGAAATTACGATATATATAAGAAAGATAAAACGGAACGATATAAACCTTACGGACTACTAAAACCTCTACTAGTACCTATAGCTATTTAGCAATCTATCAGCTTAAACTTTATCACTAAGCTACTACGCTTACGAGAACCCTTAACTACGATATATTACGATAGTATCCTAATAGTAGTTTATAGACTTAGCAAGTATACTTACTTTTTACCTATTAAAGAGGCTAGTACCGTAACGGACTTAGTATATATATTCCTTAGATATATTATCGGAAATTATAGAATACCTGAAGAAATTATCTGAGATCGGAATACTAAGTTTATATTATATTTCTAAAGCTTACTTATAAAACACCTCGGAGTAAAACAGAAACTATCTATAGTATATTATCCGTAGTTAGACGGATAGACGGAACGAATTAACTAAATTATCGAATAATACCTTCGGTACTATATTAACGAGCAGTAAGATAATTGGGTTAAACTCCTATTAATAGCTTAGTTCGTATATAATAGTATACGAATATTGATAATAAAAGTATTACTATTTAAGGCAGTATATAGCAGAGAACTATCTATATATTATAATACTATTCCAGGCGTAACTATAGTATCGGCAGAATAAATAGCGTAAAATATTAAGAAGATTTAAGAAGAAATCTAGTAAGAACTAGTCTTTATATTAGAATAAATAACTAAGTACGCTAATTAGAAAAGGATCGAGGGACTAATCCTCTAGAAGGGAGATAAAGTCTACCTTAAATACAAAAATATTAAAACTAAGAGACTAAACGATAAACTCGATTATAAGAAACTCGGACTATTCGAAATTAAGATAAAATTTCAGACCTTAACTATAAACTCGATCTACCCCTAACTATAAAGATATACCCAGTCTTTCACATTTCCCTCTTAGAACCGGCACTAGTAGATATCCTAGTCGAAATATTACTCGAACTAGACGAAAACATTTAAGAACTAGAATACGAAGTTGAAAGAATCGTAGACGAATAACCAGGTATACGACTAGTCCTAGTAAAATGGAAAAACTACCTAGATAGCGAAAACACTTAGGAACCTATTAATAACCTAAATAACTATTAGAAAGCAATCAGAGAATAGAGAAAAATATACCTAGAAGTTATTATAAGGTTAACAGGCGGCTACGTATATCGTAAGCCAGGACTTAAATTAAAAATATAAAGATAGGTGGATACGCACCTTAGCAATAGGCTAGAATTCAAGACCTAGAAGAACCCGTATAAGTATCTTTCCCTACACTACTATCACCACCAACGGACAGGAAGTCCAGATTCGACCAATCTATAGCATTAAATTCCTATATTAAGGTTTCAGGAAACGCTTTAGGCAAAGGACCCGCAGGTACTAGAACAGTGGCCTTATACTTAGCCTCTTCCCGCTCTATACGATCCAACTCCTCTATAGAATTAAGACTATAACGTATCGCCCGGGTCATTTTCTCGCGCTATATCCGCTTTTACTTCCGCAAACGTATTAGACGATCCTCCAGCTCCTTAATCTTATCTTCCAACCTTTAGTATTATCGGGAGATATTGCGAATATCAGAAGGAGACGGGCCTAGTATATTACAGCGCGACTTGCCTAGACGAATATATTCAGCGTAACGATCGGAGTGCATTACGGATACCTAATAAGACGTTAGACCCCGCTCTTCGTAGTTAGTGCAGGAAGGCATATCGACGTAAAACTCCAGAATAGACTAAAGAAGAAGGTTTCGCTTAATCGTTTTAGGAGCAACTACCGAAGAAGGTTTTCGAGAACGACTTTTATTAATTCTTAAATTTATAACGAATTAGGAAGGTATAACCTAAAGTCAGAATATTAGGCAGGACAACTTACAGGGAATAAGAAACAGTCTTTAGGGATAAAGACCCTAGAAGGGAGATAATATTATAACCCACGACCTTACAGGTTATAGGAACAGGCCAACGTAATATAGCATAAGCTCGGAACCCCAACGGACCGACAGGATTTCTTATATCAGGCTACGCACGGACCAGGTATAATATAATCTTACGGGCCAATCAGAATAGATATATTGGATTATAATATATCTAAGCGATCCGTGGATATATTGGATATAAATATATCCAAGTAATCTAAGACCAGATATAGGAATAACGGAAGGATATAAGGATAGGAGTTCAGCACTTTAATTTAGATAGTTTCCTTATAGTCTTTAGTTATAAATCTAAGCATCGTTCTTAAGATAAGTAAATCTCTTTAAGAATAGATAGGGTAATCCCTCTTAATCTATTGCATCGACAATCGGCATAGACAGCAAACGTACTTGATATTGTTCAGCACGTGAACTAAAGGTAATACCTCCTTTATCTGCTAACATATAACTCACAGAGACTTCCAGTATCCGGGATACAGGCAAGGATCATTACAATTAGGTAGGACGACTTATAGGGAATAAGAAATAGTCTTTAAGGATAAAGACCCTAGAAGGGAGATAATATTATAACCTATAACCTTATAGGTTATAGGAATAGGCTAATATAATATAATATAAGATCGGAACCTTAATAGACCGATAGGATTTCTTATATAAGGCTATATACGGACTAAGTATAATATAATATAACGGGATAATTAGGAATAGATTATTAGGATTATAAAATAATCTAAGTAAGCCGGATTATTAGGATTATAAGATAATCTAAAAGAGCTATAGGAATAACGGAAGGATATAAGGATAGGAGTTTAGTACCTTAATTTAGATATTTCCTTATAATCTTTAGTTATAAATCTAAGTATTATTCTTAAGATAAGCAAATCTCTTTAATAATAGATAAGGTAATCCCTTTTAATCTATTATATCGATAATAGATATAGGTAGTAAAACGTATTTAATATTATTTAGTATATAAACTAAAGGTAATACCTCCTTTATCTGCTAATATATGATTTATAGGAACCTCTAGTATTAGGGATATAAGCAAGGATTATTATAATTATCTATAAAATGTCCTTTGATTAGAAGATATATTAATAATACTTAATCGATAGCTAAAGGAAATATAGGGTAGTAAGGCTAACTATATATTTATTAAGAAGTGAAGGACGTAAAGAATAGAAATAACTTAGTTTAAAAACCCAAATCCTCTCCAGATCCCCTGCCGTAACAGTCCATTGGTGAATCGAAAACCTGGAGGGTTTAGATTAGAAGGAGAAGAAGCGCATATACTATCTAGAAACTATCTGAAAACTATGGTAAGGCATTTATTAGTGTTTAGTGCTATAGTTTCCGTAGTTCTGAGTCCACGTTCCCCTGAGCCCCGGAATAGTCGCTTTAGGTAAGAGATCCTGTCAGTCCGTTAAGTTTCCGAGCTTATGCGTGCGGCGATACGGCCGACAACGGGCCGTTATACGCGCGCCCTTTATGGTCAATGGCACTGAAAGAGTCGTCGCGACGCAATAAGACATTCGTATTAACTTTGGCTAATTTGAACTCTAGTAACTTGGTTAGCGGCTCTTATCGGCCGCGAAGTCGCGGTTCTCGATAGGTGATGCCGTTGGCGACAGCGCGATAGTCGGGTAATCCAGTCACAGAGACGCGAGCATAACTATCAGCCAGCGTAGGTCCGGGATCACCCGTCCCAGAGTAATGGCGCCGTTGGAGAGGAAGGTGAAGCCGGGCGGGAGGAACTACAGCAGGAAGCCATATAGGTCAGTACAGGTTGGAAGCCGGCGTGAGAAGAAGCAATCGCACCCAGGTTTGGGTCGGCATCTTTGGTTGGAAACTAGGTGGCCGTCGTCGAGGGGGTGTTGTCTCGAAGGTTTTAGGTTTGGATGAGTTGGACCTTAAGCCTCACGGCCGTCACGATAGACGTCACCGGTTGGCAAATGTTGGGGTACAAGTCGCAGAATTCGCCGCTGAGCTTGTCAGACAGGTTGGCGCCGTACGTGCCCAGGATCCAGTCGGCACTGCAGGGCATGAAATACATCCTCGAGCTAGCGCTGCTCGAGCGTCTTAGGTAGTTCAGGCTGTGAAACCTCCGTTTTCTTAATGATATATTAGGTCTTGCCTGTTTGGGCTCTGAAAGCCTCCTTAGTCAGCCAGGCAAGTAATTTGACGACATTCTTATAGAGTATCTTACTTCTGGCCAGAATTCCCTTCTTCGGGTCTAACGTCGTCGACGGGTTTACCGCTTTCGCCAACCTTAGACCATTATGTTTCGCTTTTTCCGCGTCTACGATGGATTTAGTGCTGTTCAGACAAAATCTCACGTCCTAATCGAATACCTCCTTAGTCCGGAAGCTGCCCCAGTCCACATTCTCTAGTTTGCGATATTCGTCCGTCGCTATCTTCTGGTTAATATTTAACTGGTTGACCATATCTTGTCTCTCACCAGTTAGGACTGGTTCTCCCAGGCCAACCTCCAAAGAAGTACACCGATGTCGAATATACAAGGAAATTGGTGCACAAGGAAATAATCTATGGCTTCGTTGAAATACGCCGATATATCGGCAGCTTTAATGCCGGACTCAAAACTGTCAGGGATCTCCGTGACTTAACCGTTTTCGCCCACAGGAAGCTTTTTTTTGACGAGCTCATCGCAGATAGACCTGAGTTCTTGTGCCACTCCCCATTCAGATCCCAAGAATTCAGCACGATGGCGTCTTTATGCGACTCAAGTTCCATCTCCCTCACACCATTGCGGACTTTGAAGCCTTCCCTTCCGCCTTGTCATTCTGCCTCTGTCTTTGTTGACGCCACCCCGGGCCCCAGAACCAGTTCACCATCGCCAATGGACAAATTAAAATCATTATCATCGCCAATGCAAAGAAGGCAACCGCGGAGCCGTAGGTTGTAATGAGCGTGTCAACAAAAGCAACACCAACAGCGCCAAGGCTGCACCGAACCAAATTGTTAATAGCGGTAGCACTGGCTCCCTTGCCGGGACATAAGTCTGTTATAATGGTCTGGTTGACAGCAAAAACAGCATTACTCGTGGCAGCGATGAGAAATTGAAGCATGAGTGGTACTCCAATCCACCCTGGCACGGCCAGGAGCGTCGTATTGTTGAGAGTAAACCCGTAAAGAGCAGTACTGGTAATGAAAAGCGCTGTAATCCACCACAAATTGCTCAAACGAGCTTCTTCGATGGGGAAGTCCACAGGAATGTTTTTAGCTGGTAGCTTATAATCCTTTGGAAGATCATGGGCGATTATATATTCTTGTTCGAGGCGCTTATAGTTCTTGGTCATCAAATTACCGACAACGGTAGAGCCAATGATTGTACCAAGACCTTGGAACATGATACCCATCAGCAGGAATCAAATAAAAATGGGCCTGGGAGTCACTACTTACCGTTAGGTAGAAATACTAAGCCAAGAGTAAGTTCGCTAAGGTGAAAGGGACCTTTGAACAAAAGAGTCGTGCTTGATGTGACCATACTCCAAATGGCATAAACAACTCCACCAAATATAAGGTTGAGGAGGATGTCCGTCTGCCCAAGAAGCTTTAGCGGGTCGGTGAAAGTCTTGAGTTGGACAGGCTTTCGAAGGATAGGTTCGTCAGATTCTTCCATGTATGGCGGCTCTCCCTTGATGTAATAATAAAGCGGCTTGTAAATTCCTCGGACCCGTATGGCACCATTGCCAGTGATGCTGCGCATAGTTTCGGGTAGGAAGGTGATAATCATGACAATAGTGATCGAGGATAGAATGACAAGGAAGACAAAGATTGATCTGAAACCAAAAAAGTTTGATAAAAGACCACCTAGGACAGGTCCGATGGCGATACTGAAATTTCGAACTGCGAACATTAGCGGTAAGATGGAGAGCAGACAAAAATGTCATCGTTGGATTTGAACACGTACTAGCTTGATAGAAACTGATAAAACCTCCTCTTTCAGAAGGGGTCGCAATGTCCTGGATAACCCCATTTCCTAGAGTTGTATTTATTAGTTCGGTCCATCCCCACCTCCTTTGAGTAGTGAAAGCAATAGATGTCTTATGTTAACGTACCAATGCTGACTGTCGAAGCACTTCCAGCTGCTTGTAGACCTCTGAAAACCATCAAAACTGCGAAGTTTGGGGTAATACTGAGAGCAATGTTGGAAATGATATAAACAGTGAAGGACGCAATATAAATGGGCCGCCGACCGAGAGCGTCAGAAAATGAGCCCCATATAACCGGTGCGATGGCTTGAACAATCAGGTAGGAAGTTATGGTTAAATTGACCGATGCCAGGCTAACGTGCAGGTCCTTCGCCTCGATTGTCAGCTTAATTATTTATGAATGGAGAAGGGCGGACGGAGTGAACAGACTGTTGCAATTGCATCAAGAGACGGGAAGTAAATATTCGATGATAAACCCGAGAATAGACCTGCTGCACCGATCATAACCACGACGAACCACTTTTTCTTGGCATCGAAAACGTGATATCGCTCGTCTGCTTTGGCGAAAGATGCAGAGGACGGCTGCAACTCATCAAGTCCCAGACTCAGAGCAGCAACAGATGAACTTGCCGTGGTGTGATTTTTGAAGAAGGATTTTTCCGCTGGATGGGAGGCTCCGAAATGATGTGCGTCCTGCTGTCGAGGAAACTCAATGCCACCTCTCGACGACCCTGATGCAGGTTCGACTTTAGGAGGAGTGGCAGAAAGATGCTCGTCCGAGTAGACCCTAGGCCAAACCCTGGAACGCCTGGTATGAACCATGTTGTCGTCAACGGATTCAGGTTCAAATTGGGGCGACGATAGGTATCGAAGGCTGTTACCAGCAGCCCTTATTATGCTCATACGCGCATCTTGCCAGCTATCCGGCATTGTATGTCGTTGCAGGCTAGAGCCAGCCGAGGCTCTCGTCCTGGAATTTGCCATGGAGGGAAACTTGTCCTGCTCCATAATCTCTGCGGAGCGCCGCTCCATAAACTCTGGGCTTCGAAATTCCATATTTAGGAGCTGTGTTATGATGTGAATTCAACAATGTGATTGTATATGGCTTGGAGATACTGGCGGGGGAAGTTGCGTGGCGTCACTAGGCTTGCACGGGGATTGAGAAGTAGGTGCATTGCTTAGTCTTATATCGATGCTTTGAAGACACAACAATCAACAATTCATGTCTCATAATCACGGGCCTTATTGTTCGTCCAGTAGAGCTGTCTACAGAATTCACCATCCAAAGTGAATCTGGTGGGAGATCCACATTATGAAGACTGATGAGCTGCCGCAATTACTGCCAAGATTGTCGGATGCGTAGTTTGACATTTGTGACACCGGCTTGAGTCTACATCTTGATCCGGAAATCAAATATAGACAGGAGACGCTCATCAGCAGTGAGATATTCAGTTGAAACCTGAAAGTTGAGACAAGGTGGTAGGATGCTTTTAAAGTATTTTAAGCTATACAAGTGCCGCTTTGTTTCAAGCTCGCGAGTAAGGTCAGGACTTGGGCGCTTAGGGCCCACTAAAGCTTCTACCCTTGCAGGCGGTTTCAGTCCATGTTGTCTTGTCGTACGGCCATTGGGCAATTTCAAGTTGCCCTTAATGCCTCTCGTAGACGGCCGGGAGAACGAAAGCATACGATTACATAGTAGTCACTCATGACGGAACAAAAAATCGCTTTGTCTTAATACAAGATCGGCACGTTTACAGCTATTTGATCGGACGACCTAGGTTACAACAGATTCCAACTTCAGGATATTAGTTGATCTTGGACCATTGTAAGTGTGGTCTTTTGACTATCCCTTTGACGTACCGGGTATGCCTGTTGAACCGGATAAGTCAATGCGTATCAATAATGATTGACCTGCTAAAGAGATATATACGTAATTGTACTGTATTAATGCTGCAACACTGGGTGGTTTGACGATGCTCAGACACGGTGCTACCGCAATTCTGTATTCATTAATAATGCTACTCTTTGCAACTATTGACAATGATACTCGGAGGTATGTAATTCTCTGGTACATGCGTAACAGCATGCAGTGATAAAGCATGGCTGTTGACTGGCCAATGACACGGCGCACGTGAAAGCCAGATGCCAAGAACGGGTCCCTGCACGGGGAGCCCCATCGCCTCCGTATTCACGAGTCATCGAACAAATGAGGGTATCAGTCTAATCCGCATTGCCACGTTGGTTATTTCGGGGATCTTTGTCGACTAGTCATCCTCGTCTGGACTGTACTTCTGGGCCGTACTTGAAGTGCTTCAAATTTTGTTATTCCCGACCATCCGTGTTTTTGATACCTCAAATACTGTAACAAGTTTTCTTTTTTGGTCCTGCATCCAATTTGACAGACCAGTCGAGCGCAAGGATAAAATGGAGAGGGGTTTTAATAAACTACAAAGACAGTTTAAGGCCCACTGAATAGGCGAATGCTCTATTCCCAATTCGTTGTGATACATCCATTCCCCTCCCGGCGAGCTGTTCAGAATGGTTAACACTCATCGTGGTCGGCCGAGAGAACTCGATCTCACTTGGCAAGAAGGATCTCGTCGCCGATCAGCGCGTACTCCTGTACGCACTCCAACAACTCCAACAACAACCAAGACGGACATTTCAGCAACACCGACATCAATCAACACGACGACGAGTTTCTCTTTGCAAACTCTTAGTTTCAAATCATCTACTAGGACTTCTTCACCTATAAGAACAACCACACATGTGTCAACGACTACGCTGATTATCTCCGCGACACCCAGTTTCAATTCCCAAGACTCAACTCTGACGGTTTTTGTACCTGTGACCGCGAGCTCAGATGTTACCCCCACGATGTCGGGGCTAGGAGCTGTGGGTACACAGACAGTTCTTGCCACTGCTATGTCCGACACCAGCGGTTCCACACAAGACATCTCGAATGGTGGAACAGCTCTGATTGCGGTCTTGGGTAGCTTAGGTTAGTAAACCTTTTCGGGGCATCAGCTGTTCTCTTCATTAGGAATACATTGTGCTGACATCTTTCGTTCAATACAGCCGCTGCGGCGATACTATCAATGTCAGGGATTGTCTTTTGGCGAAAGCGAAAGCGTGCAAAGCAACAGGCTTCAGGTGGTCTTTCCATAGGCGAAAAGAACATATAGAGCTATTGAAGTCCTGGAGAAATGTTTCCCACAGTTAAAAGAGATATCACCATGAGATCATTGTGAGCTACGAAGGAAGGGGTTGAAACTCCGGAATCTGAAAGGTAGATTGTATTAGGAACGGGCAAACAGGCCCATAGAACTCTGAAGACATCAAATTTGATCTAAATATCTAGATATCTTATTGGGAGTACTAATTTCCTCAAGCCTTGCTTGAGTTTAATGCAATACCTAAAGCTTGCTCGACTGCGGCAAGTAAATTGTTGAAATCTTGAACCACTCTATAATTGCCCTTGAACGAATCAAGAATATGAACTGGGTGTAGCAAACTAGGTACTAATAATCAAAGCAGGACGACTCGAAAGTTGTTTTCGACTCAACAAACAGAACTTGCTATCGATTTCTCCAGAATCCAACATTGAGAATAAGTCCAAGCATATATTGATGCTCATGGCTTTACATAGTTGTTAACTTCGATAAGCCTTTTTCGGTGAATACTTACTACGCTACAGCGCATTCTTTTGTAATACCATTACTTTGAATCCCCCAGATCCACTCCAGCAAACGTACCAATACACTGGATTTGATACTATTAATATAATGTCAATTGGATTGATGTCAAGAAGTGTAAGATGTAGCGGGTAGAACTAAATACAACAACACACATTACTGCAATATCAGACGAAATACTGTTGTTGTGTACTCCGGATGATGAGTAGCCGAAACACTTTAAACTTTAACCTTGTGCTAACGAAACGCTTATCGCCGCCCTAGACGCTTGGCAATCTGACCACGCGCTCCATTCCAAACATGTTCCGTACGGCATCGTACAAGAGGCTTGGGGTCTCTTCATGGGGGCAGAATCAAATATAATTGCAGGCGAACCCGTCGCCCCGAAGGAAATGATGGATGGGCATAAACTCTAATTCTCGTAAGGGACTTGTGCAAGACAAACGCACAAAACCCCACGCTTTCTCACCCAATGGCTTGGTACGCATTTATAATCTTTGCTCTTTGCGCTGTAGGAGTGTTTGGTCAAGTTGCAGAAACACTTCCAACCTTTGGCGATATCGTTGGAGTGCTCGGAAATGTAAGCCTTGTTCATGCCTGACTGGATTGGTTCATGCTCGCTCACAAAGACCAGATGGAAAGAACCGATCAGGATTTTCAAGATGGATTAGCACTTGACCTGTTCTCACCCAAAAACCGGACCTTGACGGTGGCTCAAAACCCAGCACCGCTGGCAGGTCATTTCGTCACTGGCTCATCTGGGGAGGCCTTTGTCGCGCTCATGAATTACTCGTACATAATTGAGATGAACGAGACAGCAGAGGACCTGATTGCGAAAATTGAGATTCCCTACACGCTAGACATGCTTCAGAAAGCTGGCGTGCAAGAGGGCAACACATACGTGGGGACTCTGGCGGCTGATAAAATGAGCTGGGTTGTCAAGGAAAACACACGCAATGTCCACCGAAGCGAGCAAAACACCAGGATCATCAAGATGACGTCTCTTGATGGGGAATACATGCTGCTTGGCCGAACTTCCATCGACCAAAGCAACATTTTCGTTCAATATGGGCAAGGAGCGACTAGGACTGTTAACATAACCGCCGGTGGCCGCCAGGAAGCTGAATTTATAGATGGCCTTCGGTTCTCGATGGTGGCCCAGACAAGCCTGACCATGAATGTGGACCTGAAGAATGGAATCTCGCCTGCAGATCTCATGTTGGGTGCACAATCACTTTATACTTTCGCTTGGATCGTCAATACCAGTGATGCCAATGCCGTTATGCAAACTGCTCTTCGGGTTCCAGGTAAGACACTTTTTCGATTTCCCATGTTTTTTTCCTTTTTCTCTTTAAGACCATTGAAGCGCGGCTCGCTGGGAATAGCATTTGCTCATAGGCTTACAAAATTGTAGTAAATGGCAAAATGCTGGATGATTTGAAGCCAGCCGGTCAACCAAATGCACCACAACCCAAATTAACTCTGGCGAGACGACCACTCAACGCGTCAAGCACCACCATGTTTGAAGCCGTGGACACAGTTATTCAGACAGATAGTCACTTGGTCGCCGAGAACATTACACAAATAGACGGGCAGTATATCGTGTTGGTTGAGAGAATTTGAATATGAGGTATTAAACAGCAAAATGAGAAGATGAGAGTGCTCCCGCCCATTTATTGCCAGTCCATCCCGCTCTTTCTCTTGTTCACGCAGGGACGGAGTGGGCAGGCGAGTTAATAACTCTCCGTTTCTGAAGAGCAACATATCTACACGACATGTTGTCCTATATTTCGTGCCTAGCAAGATTGCATTCGAGACTGGAGAGAATGTGTTTTCAAATTACGGCCCAGAATTGTGGCAGGACAGCAACAGGATCACGGCAGTCGCCGTCATGGATTTCGGCGTTACGACAGAGCTAAAAGGATTCCAAGTCATTAAGCCTATCATGCTCATCAAATTCCAGAGTGTTTTTGAATTTCACTATAGCCGGCAAGGTAGGCGCAAAAGGCTGTCTGCTAGTTCTTGCTCCACATAATGCGTACTCAGGGAGAATTCACCATTTCCTGAAGAGACTCGCCATTAATGATATGCGCGGAACCGTCCGTTATCTGTAACCATTGCCTGACTGATCTAGGACGGTCTTGAGCAACGTGGAGCCGTTGAAACATTAACAGACAGACTGATGGACACTAGGGTGGAATGAAGAGTAGTTATTAGCGGTGTTCGTGTTCGCGGTGTTTCACGGCACGCTGGCTGTGCTGCCACTGCTAATAATAATGATCAGAAAGATGCTGTGTAGTGTCTGTTTGTGCTTGGATGCTATATTAGCACGTCGGGACAGGAGCTCAGATAGAGTCTGAACTGGTTGCATTGACCGATGAAAAGCTATTAGAGACGCTCTGTTAGAACCCAGGTCATATGCAGGTCACAAGAACAGGCCAACACAACATAGTATAAGCTCGGAACCTTAACGAACCCACAGGATCTCTTATATAAACCTACCAGAGGATAACTAATAAAAAGGGTTAGGCTTAATCACCTAGATCACGGAAGTTAAAGTATTCGGATTACTGGGATTACAGTAATTATTATAACTAAATTATAAATAGAATCAAAATTACCGAAATATCGGAAGGATATAAGGATGGGATTTTAGAACTTTAATTCAAGTAGTTTCCTTATAGTCTTTAATTATAAATCTAAATATCGTTCTTAAGATAAGTAAATATCTTTAAGAATAGATAGGGTAGTCCCTTTTAATTTATTATATTAATAGTAGGTATAAAGAGTAAATATACTTAATATTATTTAATATATAAATTAAAGGTATATAATAATCCTTGCTTAGATCCCTGATAATGGAAGTCTCTATAAATTGGATATTAGTTGTTATAACCCAGAGTATATATAGGTCACAGGAACAGGCTAATATATTATAGTATAAGCTCGGAACCTCAACGGAGCGATAGGATTTCTTATTGTTATGACCTACGACCTTGCAGGTCACAGGAACAGGCCAACGCAATATAGCATGAGATCGGAACCTCAACGGACCGACAGGATTTCTTATATAAGGTTACGTACGGGCTAAGTATAATATAATACAACAGGCTAATCAGGAATAGATTATTAGGATTATAAAATGATCCAAGTAAGCCGGATTATTAGGATCACAAGATAATCCAGAAGAGCTATAGGAATAACGGAAGGATATAAGGATAGGAGTTCAGTATATGGATTTAGATAGTTTCCTTATAGTCTTTAGTTATAAATCTAAGCATCGTTCTTAAGATAAGTAAATCTCTTTAAAAATAGATAGGGTAATCCCTCTTAATCTATTATATCGATAATCGGTATAGATATTAAACGTACTTAATATTATTTAGTATATAAACTAAAGGTAATACCTCCTCTATCTGCTAATATATAATTTATAGAGACTTCCAGTATTAGAGATATAGGTAAGGATTATTATATTTTTATAACTCTTATTCAGAACGATCTACGTATACCCTTTAAGCAATACTAAGTATAGATATACCTCCTTAAACTCCTACTTTATCCGCCCTAGTTCGGTGTAAACTTATAGTAGAATAGGTTATTTAAGAACTTCGTAATTTCCAGCAGCGTATTACTTAGATAGAAGTATAGATCGAGTAATAAAATATAACTATTATAACCTAGGAATAATAAATTATATCTTAAGAGGAATAACTTACCGACTAATAGCAGCAGCTTACAACTTAGGTACTATAACCTATACAGTATAATAACGATAGTAATACCACAATCACTAATATTCACCACTATAACTCTAACGGCTACAAAATGGACAAACCCGCTATATATAACGGCAACCAGAAGATACTTCAGGGGTTCCTGTAATAATCCTTGCCTATATCCCTGATACTGGAAGTCTCTGTAAATTATATATTAGCAGATAAAGGAGGTATTACCTTTATGTTATGACCCACGATTATGCAGGTCACAGGAACAGGCCAACACAACATGGCACGAGCTCGGAACCTCAACGGACCGACAGGATCTCTTATGTCAGTGTCACATCGGATTACCTAATGTCAGGGTTAGGGATAC
>KZ678766.1:0-15466 GCA_003019895.1 Coniella lustricola
TGTTGATATTGTAATTGTACGTAATTATGAAGGGAGGAGGGGGGAGAGTCAAAGACACGATGGAGATGGCGGCCGACTGAGCGAGTGCACACACCAGCACATGGAAGAGGGAATTCCATGTGCCGGTGTTGTATATATTTATATATATATATATATATATATATATATGTATATTCATGTGTGTATATATTTATGTGTTGGTCTGTTTGTGTGTGTGCATATATATGTGTGTATGTGTATATATGTATATGTGTATATGTGTATATGTGTATATGTGTATATGTGTATATGTGTATATATATATGTATATGTGCATAAGTGTATATATATATGTATATGTGCATAAGTGAGTGAGTATATACGTGTATAAGTGCATAAGTGAGTGTATAAGTGCACAAGTGTATAAGCGAGTGAGTAGAGTTCTTCCACCAAGCCCTCAACCTCTTGCTCCTCGTGGATAAACCCACGATAAAAGCGAATGCGATTCTCTTGACACTGCAACCTCGCACGACTGTCGACAGTGGAAAGTAGTGGGCAGAAGGGAACATGATGGGAAAAGTGGGTGGTGGTGGTGGTGGTGGCTGTTGCACCAGTCGACGACCATTTAAAAAAAAAAAAAAAGGCCAAGTCATCGTACATGATTGCCAACGGGGCGTCCGCAACTCCACTTTTTGGGGGCTGAGGGAAACCGTTTAGGCGTGGTGATGGAATGGGTCATGGGCGAGATAGCGATACGGAATTAGCAGTCAGTCAGTCAGTCAGTGAGTGATTGAGTGAGTGCACTCTGTAAGCGCGTTGGCCGCGGTGGGAAATACCCAGGTACTACATGGTAGTGAGGGGGGAGGGAGAGGAGCCCCCCTGTAGCGGCCAGGGCTGACAGGGGCCCCAGTTGAGTGGTGGCTTATTAGTTGGTGCTGCTAGCGGCTCGATGCCAGGCGTGGCCTGGCTTGGCCTGGCAACACCCTGCCCACTGGAAGCCCACTGGATGGCCTGGATACCCAGTGAATGCCCTGGATACCCAGTGGATGCCCACTGGAGGGATGGGGCCTGTTGGGGCCTGTTGTGGGGTCCATCTTCAGGCCATCTTCAGGCCATCTTCAGGCCCCTCCCCACCAAGCTTGGTTCTTGTTTTCCTGCTTCACCAAACTCACCACCGCCTCACTCCAGCGAGCGAGCCTCGTCTGCGTGTTCCGCCCTGGCAAACCGGGCTGCATGAAACCACGTCTCCCACTTTTCCCTGCCTTTTGCCTTGCCTCGTCTTGCCTTGCCTTGTCTTGTCACACAAGCCTCAACATCTAGCATCCAGCATCCAGCATCCAGCATCCGCAGCCCTTCCAAAAACCGGGGCTGTGGCCACCCACAACCACCACACAACCACCACCATCAACACCACCTCCTCCTCCTCCACACACCACCACCACCACCACCATGACGACCAGCCCAACGCCCTCGCAGCTCCCGCCTGTGCCCTCGTCGCCAACCTCCTACTCGCACTCGCGCTCGCACTCGTACGCAAACAGCATCGCTGCGCCCTCGACCATCGCCAACATGTCCACCTTCACCCTCGGCCTGCCGCCGCCGCCGCCGCCGCCCGCCGTGCCCTACGCCGTGCTCACCAAGAACGACCTTGCTGCCTCGCAGGCCTCGTACGCCGACCTTGTTGCCTCGGCCAAGACCTACCGCCTCGCGCTGGCCTCGCTGTCGACCGCTGCGTCTGCCTTTGGCGCTGCCCTCGAGTCGTGCGCGCGTCTCAAGGAAGCACGCGCCGACTGCATTGCTCTCTCACCGCCTCACCACACAACAACAACCACGGGAGATGGATTCGGCGCTGGTGGTGGTGGTGGTGGGGCCAGCACTCCTCCTCATCTTCCTCCCACAACCTCCGTCCCGGCCTCGAGCACAGCCGCCCACTACTGCACAGCAGACACCCTCCTTGCCGCTGCGGGCGTGCACCACCTGGTGGCCAACCACGAGCAGATCCTGTCCGAGACCGTGTACCGCTCCTTTGAAGTGCCGCTGCTGCACGAGCTCGACAAGTGGCGCGCCGCCGTGCAGGACGAAGAGGCCCGCTACCTCGCCGCCGTCAAGCGCCAGTCCGCCGACATCCGCCGCCTGGAAAAGGACGGCCTGCGCCTGCACCGCCAGCGCGGGCCCCGCGACGTCGCCCAGTTCCGCAGCCACCTCGTCGACCTGACCACCAAGCTCGACGGCCTGACGGGCCTGCACGGCGAGCACGCCCGCACCCTGCTGCGCGAGAGCCAGGACACGAGCGTCAAGATCCTCGACGCCAGCTGCAGCCTCGTGCGCGCCGAGGTCGACATCTTTGAGAGCCTCGCCCGCAAAGGCTGGAGCGGCGGCGGCCTGGACGACTTGCTGGAAAAAGGCACCGATCTGTTCTCCCCTGCGCACGACGACGACGACGACTTCTTTGACGACGACGACTTTGACCTCGGCCAGGGCCACCACGGCCGCCGCCGCCGCTTTGGCCACGCTGCTGGCGCCAGTGTCTCGGCGCTGGTCGGCGGGGATGACGGTGACGACGATGATGATTATGATGATGATGATTATGAGGAGGAGGAGGATGGTGGTGATGGCAAAGAGGGCGACGGGCTTGGCTATGGCGGCCGTCGTCGTCGTCGCGGCCGCCGCGGCGAACAAAAGCTGTTTAGCATCCTCCCGCCGCGGAGCATCCTCGCCGACGCCACTTCGGACTCGGGCGTGTTGAGCACGGGGTCTCGCGGTGGCGTCGGTGGAGCGCGAGGAGGAGGAGGAGGAGAGGCACTGCTGCACGCACCGCCCTCGCCGCACATGGGACGCGGCCGGGCCCCAAACGACGACGCCAAACAAGAAGAAGGAGGAGGAGTTGGTGGTGCAGACGACGGCCGCCACGCCCATGGCCGCGGCCACGCCCGCGCCGACAGCCTGGGCGTGGCCTCGGAGCCCTACCAGAGCTTGGCGGGCGCCGTGTTTTTCAGCAGCAGTCGGGACCGCAGTCGCGGCCGGCAGTACCCGTACCGCATCAGGAATCCTCATCACAATCATCATTCTCAGCAGCCGCAGTACGAAAACGATGCGGCGAGTATTTTTAGTGCGTCGGCGGCTGAGTTTGGGAGTCCCCACGCCGCGAGGAACGGGACGCCGAGACCGCGCATGACGAGGCCGTTTTCGCCGCAGCCTGTGCGGGTGCGTATTGAGGATGTGATGGGTGGTGGGGAGGAAAAAGAAGAAGAAGAAGAAAAACAGCAGCAGCAGAAAAAAGAAAGCTTGGAAAAGAATGGAGAGGAGAATGAGGGTGAAGGTGAACCAAAAGTTCCAAGCAAGCACGAGATTCCCCACCAACGACACCACGACAACGACAATAACGATAACGAAAGCAACGGAAGCGACGAGACTGCACCCCACAGTGTCAACGACGAAGACGACAACGACGACGACAATGATGACGATGATACCTCCGGCCCTCTCTCACCCGCTACCATCCGCGATGACGTGGACGGTGCTGACGGTGCTGACGGTGTCGGTGCCGGCGAGCTTGCTGAGAAGGAAGACGGTGGGGGTGGGGAGGATGATCATGATGGCGAGGATGACGAGCAGCATCCGTGGAACCAGCGCCGTCACCATCACGCCGTCACGGCAGCGAGTAAGAGGATCTCGAGCGCGGCGTCGGATCCCGAGGAGAGGGAGAGGCGGTGGCATGCTGCTGGGAGTGATGATGAGTGAATGAAAGTGGGTTTGCGTGCGTGCGTGATGGGGTTGGATTGAAATTAAGCGGGCGAAGAAGAACAAGACAACAAGACGAGACAACAAGACAACAAGCGGTATTCCCTTTCCGAGTATCATCACAACATCACTCAGCCAGGCGTCAAGGTCACGGAGCGGGTTGGGTCCATTGTTTTGTTTTATTACAGGATACTACACATAGACTATAGAGCAAATGACACATTTCTTCGCTTTTCTTTATTCATTTTTTATTCCCGTCTCGTCTCTTGACCCTTCGTCAGACTCGGCCTTCCTCACTTTTGCCCTTCAGCACTGTGGTGGACATACCCTTCTCCTTCTCGTTGCATAGGAAATCACAAACACATTCAACAACTCTTCGCAGTTGGCATTGGAGGTGTACTGTTTCTGCGGTACTCTCTCAGGTATATGTATCCATGGATGCTACTTTTACTTTGCTGTGCTGCTGCTTCTCCTTGTTCTTACTTCTTCTTCGTCCCCTGCAACCACTTTCCTTGTCAAAATTTTGTCCAGCCGGCTATCATTCGCAGGTGCTCTGTCAGAATCGACCGTAAAACTCCATGTCCCATGCAGTGAAAAAAAACAACCAAAACCAGTCGTGGGTGAATAAAAATGCATATGCTCTCTTCCTCTCTCAATGTCGTACGAATGCCCTTGCCCTGTCATTCAATAACAAATGTCTCGGTATCGTTTTCCCAGCCCGTCAAACTCCAACAGAATGACCACCACCCAGCGCCCCTCAGTCGTCCTTATCCGCACTGCAGATGTCGCCAGAGAACAGCCGAAAGTACATATCAAGCCAGCAAATGAGCTTCCAGTAAAGGCTCGCAGTGACCCAATCGAACTCGCCCTCGGCCGTCCGTGGCACCTCGCTGCCAATCATCGACCCACTGAACCATTTGAGAAAGGGGATCTGACCGAGCACGCGCGACGAAAAGGACTGCTGTGGCAGGAGCGCCTGCTCGGCTGGTAGTAGCACTGCTTTGCGCGCTGTTGGCAGCTTTCTGCAGAAGGTCTCGTGACCTGTGGGGGCGCCTGCACTGCCTGCTGCTATTGCTGCTGCTGATGATGAGGATGCGGCAGCAAGGCCGTTGCTGTTGAGGAGGTGCTGTGCGCCTGCTGCGATGAGGGTTGAGGTGGACGAAGCGACAGTACCGCTTTCCACCGTCCGGCTGCTCGCGTGCGAATGCGGAGGGGACAGCTCTGCAATCACGGCGTCGTCAGCGACCACCTTCTGGGGAAGTCCACGCTCGCCAAAGGTTTGTCGCAACTCTGCTGCCGTCTTGTTGCCTCCAAATCCAGATCGCCGCCATCCTGCTGGAATCTCATCGCCCTGCGCTATACTGGTCGAGTCAAGGACGGCCTCGTCACGGACAGGCGCCATGCCCTTGTACTGCTCGGCATAGACGAGATGGCCCAGAATAGCCTGCGGACTCGAGTACAGGGCTGCATCCGCCGCCTGCTGCGACTCAAATGTCACCTTGACCCAGTGCTGGCCGCTGTCCGTCCTGTTGACCTTGGCCCGCTCCTGTGGCGTCAGAACGCGCCGTCGCACAAAGGCAGGGTCGCGCAGCTCCGACTTGTATCGGCGGATCTCGTATGGCGGATCGCGCGGGTAGTCTTCGCAAATGCGACCGGCAATGTGCTCGTAGCGGTTTATCGCGGCATACTGCTGGTCAATGTCCTTGAAGCCGCGCAGGATGATCTCGGTGGGTACGTCGGGAATGTTGCGCACGGCCGCGTTGGCATCTGCGGCTGCAGAGGTGTCGTCGGCAAGGTTGTTGGAGGACTGGCCGGTAGCAGAGGGACGGCGTTGTTTTTGAGATGCTGCAGTATCGGGGGCCTCGTCCGCGTGGAAGCTCTTTTGCTCCTTGTCAAAGTAGGCCGTGAAGAGCTTGCCGGCCGATAATATCGTCGGGTCCTCGCGGCGCGCTGGCGTGGCCGTCTTGGAGCGCGAGCGGCGCGTCGACTTGCCAAAGGCACCTGTTTCGGGAGCTGCCCGTCGCGTTCGCGCATTGCCTAGGTTTCCGTCTTGGCTGGACACCCATCGAGTCAGTCTCTGGCACAAGATCAAGATGGGACACAGAGGTCAGCCTGTGTAGCAGAATAGAGTGCATCGTACTGTGGGTAGATCATGGCGTAGGGTCGTTGGACGCCATCCTCGCCAATGTACAGCTCCTCGTCTGGAACATTGTGCAAGATCAAGGGCGCCATTGCTGCGGCGGTAGCAACTCTGGTGCTAATGTAGGCTTCGACTCGTTGGTGAGGATTGCGTATGAGAGTGCTGCAGGCGGTGTCGGTGTGTATTGGAGCACAACGTGGGTGGTGGGTGAGTGGATGTTGTTTGCTTGGGTTGACGATGCGAGGTCGACAAACGCGATGGAAATTCTAGCGACGCAGGCGTGTGTTTCTGGCACGGCAAGCAGTGAAGACACCCACCCCTGCCTGTCTGGGCGCTGTCAAGACAGCTAGTCCCTGTCACAGTGTGAGCAGACAGTGTGCCTGTCCATCAGCTGTCATTGTCAGCACTCGATCCATCCTCGCTTGCTCGCTTGCTCGTTCCGGCGGCAGTCACGCCCGCCTGGCCCATGTCCCGAGCTTGTGTCCCAACAGCGACCTGAAGCAACTGAGCCTCCTTCTCTTGACAGTCCATCTCAGCGCCCTCCATCTCCATCCTCGAGACAGGTCTCACCAGCATTCCTGCCCCCGGCTGTGCGACCCGGCCACGCCTGCTCTCCCGCCCTGCGCGCTCCCACGCCTTCCCAGCGCTCTATCTGCACTGTCACTCGGCCGAGATGGATTCCGAGCCGACATATGTGGTGTATGTCCGCCTGCCGTTTCCCCGAGGCGACTTCAAGGACCCGCCGCCAGTCAGTCGATGAGTCTATCCACCTCCTGGTTTAGCAAGAACAGGTGAATCAGTCACACCACCGTCAACTGACGCAACCCGCACCAGGTCAACTGGGACAGCTACAAAGATGAGGCTCTCTGGAAGATCATCTCGGGTGTTGCAAAGACCGAGATAGACTGTACGCCCTTGCAGACCGTGCTCTCTTCTTGTGCTCTCGAGACGGGCTGCTAACCTTATCATAGGGACCGACTTGTGAGCATACGCACCATGCCTGTGGAAGCCGTTCAGGTGTGAGACTTGACCCAAGACCAGCAAACTAACAACATCGACAGAGCAGCCAGGTTCGAGGTCTCGGTCGACTTCCTCTTCCAGCAGGTCACATACCTCCAAGAGCGCCATACCTCCCAGCTCCGGGCACAGCTCAGAAAGGCCACTGTGGCAGCCAGAAGCTCAGCCGCGCCCTCTCCTGCGCCCGGCTCCGAGTCTGCCAGTGCAATGGCAAGAACCTTTTCAGGGCAAGGTGTATCAGGCCATCCTCGAGCCCCGTCTCAGCTGTCGATCCGCAAGGACACGCCCGTCTCGAGAAGTGCCGAGAGCGGAGCAAGCACACCGTCAGCTGGACCAGACTCATCTTCGCGACCGCAGAACCCTCGAGCGTCGTCATCGAGCACAACAGGCATCGCAGCAGGGCCATCCAGGCTACGGGCCGGATCCAAGCTCTCGTCACCACGCGTGCAGACTGCAAGGCAATGGCTTCCTGCCAGACCTGGAGAAACCCCATCCACGCCAGTAGCAGTGGCCCCCACTCCAATACACGCCGGTGAGCCGCCGGGGTCTCCAGGCCCTGCTGATTCCGCTTCCGAGTCTTCCTCATCCGACGACTCTTCCAGTCCTGCGCAGTCTCGCATTATACGTCGTCCTCGCTTTCAGCAACAGCCACATGGCGAGAGGGACGGCAGTATGTCAAACTTCCTGTCCTATCTAGGCGAGGACGAAGCCGAACCAGCCTTTTTGCCATTCAGAACTACACCGTCGGGTGCTCCAAACGAGATGAGCGGCAAAAGGAGTGGCCAGTACACGGATCCTAGTGCTACGCTAAAGGGTGACCCTCGGGACTTTACTGCTAATGCTGCACGACGATTACAGAATGTCACAGGCGGTGATGGTAGCCATTCGAAGGGCAAAGGGAAAGAACAGGAGCGTGCACTGAACCAGTCGGGTACCTCTGATTCGTCCAACAGCTCTGCTGCGTTTGCCTCCAAGCCTTCATTTGGTGACCAAAGACTACCGTCAGGTCCGCTGTCTCCTCGCAGGACCACCGAGCTGAAAAGTAGAGGATATTCGCGTGAAGGCAGTGATGGCACCCCTAGTATGGGGAGCAGCTTTAGTGACTTGGATGGTAAGGAAGAGTTTCTGTGTTATGCAGCATGTCATTCCATCATCTGCCACAAAGCCCTATCCCAGGCTGTACCAGCTGACAAATTCTCCTCCTCCTCAGATGCCTCCGTGACACAATCCGCTCTTGAAGAAGCACTGGCCAGCAAAATGCAAGGCGGTGGAACCATTGGAAGCACCATTAGCAATGTGTTTCGGAGTCGCTATTTGCCAAAGTAGATGGGGTTCTGCCATTCGAGAAGGTGACCTCTTGATGCGTTCGTCCTCAGCTTCTGTTTTGATTGCAATGGACACTGTGGGCTTGGCTCTTCGCTTTTCTGAGAGGAACCATAAGCCACGGTATTGATGACCAGCCTGGTCTATCGCCATTGCGAGAGGCGGTCTACGAGACTTTGAAAGCACTCGACCATAGTGGAAAGTCCCGGTCGCTTGCACCGGATCTTGTTCCCGCATTGTCACAAGGCTGTGTACAATCAAGACGAGTACTGGTCGAGATTGCTATTATACATAGTTGTGCAAGCTCATGTTCACGTACTGGGACAATATCTCTAGAATGAGTGTGCCATCCGTACGCTCCACATAACGGAGCAGACTGACACACATTGAATTTTGAATGGACCGTTACTGCACATGGATTGCACAAGGCTACAGCGAGTAATCAACGGCCTGAAAATGGATATCTGCCACAAAACTGTGTCACGCACCAGACGCACCCGACGGCACTGTAGACGGGACAAAGTCAAGGCAAAGGCATCATATAACATTCCATCTTACTCAAGCATACAGTATGGGCATGTCATGTAAATCACAGCTTCTCGTCCTCGGCAGGCACATCACCAAAGCGATACTGAGCCCATGCGAAGCAGCCTTCGTGCTTTGTCCAAAGCTGTTTTCCGAGGTCTTCACCGGCAGCACCAGCAGCCACATGGACAGGCATGAGGTGGTCCATCCAACTAGAACCAGATTCAAAGTTAGCAAAACAAATAACGGCAGAGGCAGGTAAAAATATGCGAAATTTTTTATGGGTTGGGGGTTTTTTTTTTGTTTTTGTTTTTGTGTTGTTTTTTTGACAAGAAGACAAAAGAAAAAGAAAGAAAAAAAAAAAGAAAACCAAAAAAGAAGAGAAAAGAGAAGAAAAAGTGGGAAAAAAGTGAAGGGAAAAAAAAAAGAGGGAAGACGCATACGGGTGAGCCTTTCTGGCATCCGGCCGACCACACACAGCCGCCATCCTCATCTGCCTCTCACCGACCGGCGCCTCGACCGCCTCCCTCAGGGCCTCATCAAACGACACGGCATACGGCAGCGGCTTCTCCGGGTCGTCGGACGCCATGACGCTCCACATATCGCGCAGGTTATGCACCGACATGCCGGCGCCGATGATCACGACGCCCTCGTCGCGGAGGCTGGCGACGGCCTGGCCGAGGCGGTAGTGCTGGTCCGGGTCCTCAGAGTGGAAGAGGGACACCTGCACGAGTGGGACGGTGAGGGGGTTTTCCTGCGGGTGGAAGGCGACGTGGAAGCCGGCCCAGACGCCGTGGTCGAGGCCGCGGGCGACGCCGGCGCTGGGGATGCCCGAGGTGGACAGGAGGCTGAGGATGTGGGCTGCGAGTTGGGGGGAGCCGTGGTTTGGGTAGGTGGCACGGTACATGTAGTCTGGGAAGCCGTAGAAGCTGGGGTTTTGTGTTGGTCAGCGGGTTCAATGAGTTGAGGATGGCCTTGCAAAGCGCTTGGAAAGGGGAGACGGCTCACTCGTAAATGAGATCTGTCGTGGCTGCGGTGTTGACCTGGATCAGGTCAGGCTTGGCTTGCCAATGGGCGCTGAAGACGACGACGGCCTTTGGCTTGACTTGCTGGGTGATTTCGCGGCCGATTTGCTGGAGGATGGGGTAGACTTCGTGGTCCTTCTTGTACATGACGTCGGGCTAAGGATGTTGATCAGAACACATGGTTGTCAGTCAAGGATTTTGGAGCATTGCCGTATCGACACACGGTGCATTGTGCCGGATTATGCTGCCGAGTGCGTGCTTACCCCTCCATGGCTGAAGAAGTAGACTGGCGCTCTGCCTGGCATTGTCACGTTTCTGCTCGTGGATGAGGCTGTCGAGGTCCAGTTGGCTACTGGCTGGGCTGCTTTGGTGGGCGAGGCAGAGGACGAAGCGAAGGAGGAGAAGAGACGTTGAAACATGGGAGACTCAGGAAGCACAAAAGTGGCTGTGGTAGTATAAAACGCAGCGAGGAGAGCAACGAGCGCAGAGAGGATGGTCCCCACTACAGCGCTGGTGGAGAGACGACGAGCCATGTATACTCGAGATGATGCAAAGCGGAAGCCACGGAGGCCATGTTGAGGCTGCCATAAGAGCACAGAAGCCAGATTCGTAATTGAAAATAAATATCTGCGTCTTCTCGAGTGCTGGTGAGAGGTGGTTGAGCCCAGTGCTGAGGTAATCGTGTGCTTGAAGTTGGTAATCCACGACGGGTACCTGGAGCATGTGCTGGGGGCTCCCCGCTCAGCGTAGTGCAGTATCCGGCCCCTGGCCCCCGGCCCTCCCCGCCGCCAGGCCCTTGGACCCCCTAGCTTCCAGCACGTTGGCACGTCACAGGGGCGCGATACAGCCTGTTTGGGGCCGCGAAACCCACTGCTGGGGGGCAGCCCATTCTTCCGAGTCTTGCGCCCCTCCACATCACTTGAAGCAATTGACACTGTTCGCTTGCAACGCATCGGATCGCGCTCGCCAAAAAAGGATCCGACACCATCACCAACCAGCCTGCTCTCGGCCCGCGTCCCTGACTGCCCAGACCAACCCACACAGTCACAAGACAGACCAACGCTCCAAGACAAGCATGGCACTGCGGTACAAGGCGCCGCTGGTCTTTCCAGCCGTGACGTCGCACACGGCGACCGTCATTTTCTCGCACGGGCTGGGCGACACAGGCCACGGCTGGGCCTTCAGCGTCGAGAACTGGCGGCGCAAGGGCGTCCTCAACGAGGTCAAGTTTGTCTTGCCGCATGCGCCTGAGCGACCCATTACCTGCAATGTGTGTGTGTTCTGGAAGCCCACCGTCGGTCGATGGAGATACTAACGGGTGTTTCCTCAGGCTGGCATGCGCATGCCCGGATGGTTTGATATTGTGAGTCTGGCTGGCTGGCTGGCTGGCTGGCTGGCTGGCTGTCTGTCTGGCTGGCCCTTGGCCTATTCCTATTCCTTGACCACCAGCTTGTTGTACGGCTCCTGGGCACTAACACAGAGACCCAGGTCACGCTCTCTGGTGGCATCGAGGCCTTGCGTGAGAATGAGGACGAGCAAGGCATCAAGGGCTCTGCAGAGTACCTCAACACCCTGATCCAGCAGGAGGTGGACGCCGGCATCCCATCCGACCGTGTTGTGCTGGGTGGCTTCAGCCAGGGTGCGGCCATGTCCATCTACACGGGCCTGATGGGCAAGTTCAAGCTGGCTGGCATTGTCTCATTGTCTGGCTGGCTGCTGCTGAGCAAGACCTTCCGCGAGGTGCTCAATGCTGGGCCCCGGCTGAACGAGAACACCCCCATTTTCATGGGCCAGGGTGACTCTGATCCTCTGGTCCAGCCAGGCCTGAGCCTGCTGAGCTACCAGGTGCTCAACACCACTGGCCTGAATGTGACTCACAAGGTCTACCCGTATGTTGTTGCTGCTGTTGACATGGCCCCTGTTTGTAAGGCATTCCCAGTCGGGTGCTAACCTCTTCTACCAGCAACCTTGGCCACTCGGCTGATCCCCAGGAGATGGACGACGTCGAGGACTTCTTGAAGAAGAGACTGCCTGCCAAGGCACCAGCTGATGAGGGCAGGTCCGAGCTGTGAGGCTGCAGTGGGCAGTTGTGCTGCAATGCAGCAATGTGAGGCAGCCAGCCCTTGAGGCACGAAGTCCATCTTGAGTAGCCTGGCAAGAAGAAGTTGGCAGGTCACCACAGTTGCCTAGATAGCTCCTTGTTACCACAGAGGCTCGGCGCATACACAGGCTTACATAGTCGTTGTCTTATTGCATCAGACAGACCAGGGGCTTTGTCGTCGTCGTCGTCGTCGTCGTCGTCGTCGTTTTGTCTGAGGGTGTATTGCTGCACATGGCCGAGAATAATCGACATTTGCTGTTTCTTTCCCCTTCTGGCTGTTTCTGCTGTATTGGCTCTTGCTTTTTCTCCTCGTGCTTTTCCGTTTCTCTTCTGCCCATCGGACTATCAGCAGCCACGGCTCTCACCAACCTCGACACCGCCACTACCACCACCACCACCACCACTACTATTACTACTACCACATTCTACTACTCTCCGATCTCCGTTCCGGGCTCATACCACGACTTCTGCAGCTCTGCCTTGAGTTCAATATCTTCTCCTTCACGTAACTCCAGGTAAGTATCATGTGAGCCTCTTTCGTCTTGCGTCGCCTGCTGCTACTTGCTCGTTATGCGCTTTCTGGCTGTCCGCGCGATCTCAGACTTCTTCCTACTTTCCAGACACTGTGACTTTGCTTCACCCCAAACTGTTCACCATCACTTCCTCTTGCGTGTGCAGATATACTCCCCCTGTTTCGTTTGCTAAACATTGTGCTGCTTCCAAGTGGCATTGACATTCACTTCCTCATCTCACACCCGCAATTTATCTTGAGGAGTTTGTACACCCGTCTTGATCACGTTGCTTTTCTCCCTACCCCTTACTCGGTCAAGTATCTACTGTATACGGATCCGCTTACGATGCCTCATAGATACCACTTGAATCCAATTGCCAAAGGCACGCTTCATAACGATGTCTTCTGCCCCTCCTATGAACGAGGCCCAGGTGCGCTTCCTCGCCTCAATGATGAAGAACAATAGAGCTAAGCTCGATGTCGATGTACGTCTTTCTCCTTCTATTCACTACCCTGTTGCTGTACTCTGCCTCTTTTTTTCTAAAAACAAAAAAAACAAAAAAAAAGAAAAGAAGAAGAAAAGAAAAGATTTCAAAACTAATCACCGATATACCAATAACAACATAGTGGGACGCTGTTGTTGCTGAGATCGGCGGCCTGACTGTCAAGAGCGCTCGCGAGCGCTACCGCGTCATGGCCATCAAATTCAAATTCAACAAAGAAGGCGGCGGTGGCGGTGGTGGTGGTAGTGGTCATGGCTCCTCTACCACTACCAATGACAATGATGATGCCGAGTACACCGAGGGCCCCAATGTCGCCTCCTCTCCCGCCACTCCGCGCAAGGCCCGTGGCGGCGGTGTCGCCAAGAACAAGGGCCGTATTGGCGACAGCGCCAAGAAGGCCCGTGGCCGGAAGAAGACGATTGTCAAGAACGAGCAGAATGGTGGTGAGGAGGAGGCTCTGGGTGTTGCTACTGGCAACGGCGACAACGGCGGCAACGGCGACAACGCTTCCAAAATGAAGAAGGAGGATGCTGATGCTGATGTCTTTGGCGAGGCTTAGGCACTAGGCTGAGATGCTACCTTTCTGGACTGCTCGTTTTGGTTTGAGCGCACTGAATACGTGGATGAATGCATGCGAGGTTGGCAAGCAGGAATGGCTTGGATGATTCAGATGCGAGTTTCGATACAGACTTTGGACTTTACTTCCTGCAGGGAGGTCAACGACTACTACCGGTGCACGCGTCACGGGCGTACAGATACCAATAAATTCGGAGTGTCCTTTCCTTGACATTGCTTGGCAAATACAGCCAAGTGTTGCGTATACTGATGTGACCTGATGCATACGTCTGGTGCCGTGAATGCTTGATATGGTGATGCCGATGCCCTCTTCGGTACTGCTATTGTTTCGTTTCTTTCTTTTTTTCTTTTTTCTTTTCTACGTTAGGTTCGAGTTGCTTGCACTTGACGGGGTATTTGTAGGATTTCTAGTGTTGCTCAGGGAATACTCGAGATTGCTTTTTAGTATTTCTTCTCGGGCGTGCTGCCATTGAAGGACTTGGTTCCAAGCCCACTGTGTCTGAAGATGTCTGGAGAATATATGGCAATGTCATCTGTTGCTCAAGCACAATAAGAGGTAAGTCAGGGACCACTTATCGAGTATTGCCTGGAAATATGCACAGCTGTTGATATGATCTGAACCTTCAAGTCAGGAGAACCCAGTCTCCTCTGCCTGGAGTATCTTAGTTCTTTTCACGTCAAGACTCGGTGTTCTTTCGAGCTGGTGCATGCCATGCCATGTTATTTACACATCTATGAACACTGACACTGAAGAGAGTGTGTCTACGAAGCTCTTCATTAGTCTCTAAACTGATAGCCTTGGATAGACCAAGGTCGTGGTAAATGCAATGTCCTGGCTGGTGGTCTCCTTCTCCTTCTCCCCCGCCTGTTCTCCTCCAACAAGCCCTCATACCTTTCTTCTAAGAAATATCAAAGCGGTGGTTCCCTTTCCAGTGAACAGTCAGCCACTGAGAAGACAGTCCAAGAAAGTCATGGCGGCCCAACCCCATAAGAAGCATGCGGCAATGTCTTCGACAAAGCATGTTGGCAACATCGCCACACAGAAATGGGGGGTTTTTTTTTTCCTTGTCTTTTTCTTTTCTCTCTCATCTCGCCATCCATGGCCCTTCCAACCATTAGGTTTCGTTCACTTGCTCTCTAGGCTCCCATTCCTGTCTGCTCCTCTTGCAAAAACACCGGCAACTTCTCTCTGGACGTTGCGCTTTGGACGGACTGCTCCGCCATCGAACCGTCCAACGTTGTGGCCACGACGCTGTTTTCGCATTCGCGGTTCTTTCAGGGGTTGTTTGCGTATTTCAGTTGTTTCTTTCTTTCCTTCAAGAATTACAGAGGATTGCTTTTCCATCTCCAGCCATCATGGAGATGCCCCAGGTCAAGCTCAGTGTGTTTTCCGGCAACGAAGTCCCGTTCGTCCAAGCCAGGGAGATTCAAGAATTGCTACATCAGGTATGTCACGTGTATAAAACGCAGGCTCTCATTTGCTTTTTACCTTTTCTCCCTCGCAAATATATATATATATACATATATATTATATATGCATGCTTTTCCAACACAAACAAAGCCAGTAACCCCGCCATTCGTAGCCGGTTCACTAACCTTCTTGACCATCCAACAGATTCTCGGCTGCTTGCAAGTTCGTGGTCTGCTGCGCCAGGATAGTGCCAATGAGATTCATACGATTGTTGCTGAAGATATTGCTGAAGCTTACGATTCTCTGCTTCGCTCGTACCCCAAAGACTGGCCTGAAGAGCTGGAGGTCCGTCGTGATCTGCTTCCGAAGCCCTGTGTGCTTCTTGCTCGTCATCAAGATGATGTCTCTGTCTCTGATGCGAGTGCAAAATGGTGAGTCGTTCCCATTTGATATGATGACGAGTGTGATGGTTGTTGGCCGTTCTTGGAAGACATTTCGGAATGGAACCGTGACATTGAAGATTGATTTCGCCATCTCCATCTTATGCTTTAAACGGTGTATTTTTCTTTTCGTTGCAAAACCAAAACCAAAACCAAAACCAAAACCAAAAAAAA
>KZ678768.1:0-12142 GCA_003019895.1 Coniella lustricola
CTTATCCTGTTTGCCTTTGTGTATATGTGCCTTGGGCCGTCCAGGGTAAGTATGCTCGTGTTGGCTCTTCGCTGGCCCGGCGTGCAGGACTGGTTTTCGCTCATAACTTGTGGCGGGAGAGTGTGAGCGTGATACGCCAAGTTGATCTGACCTTGCTGCGTAGTATTCTTGAGACCGTTGATCCTTGGCCGTCTACAGACGACACAATTGTAGCAATGCAAGTACTGCGCAGTACCTCGGTGCCGTCTGCCCTACTCGGTGCGGTTCGCATCCGCCTGTGCTGGTGCCTCAAACCGGGTGCCAGACCCCTGGTGGCGCCCACTTTCCAGGCCCTGCGCCCTGAGCCCCGGCCCCTGGCCCTGGCCCTGCTGGCCCTGCGCCTCTTTTTCCCAGAGGCGCCCCCGCCCCCCTGCCACGCCCTGTGGGATACCATGTAGTGGCCCTCAAACGTCTCACGACTTTCTCTTGCATCCAGTGCTTGCCTGCTTACTCTACTGTCTCTTCTTCGTTCTCTTCTTCCTTTACTCTGTTTTTCTTTCTTTTTTTTCCCGCTTTCTATTTGATCCGCAACACACTCTTGCTCTTTTCTTGAATATCGCATCAGCATCATCAGCCTGTCGCATTGCTCGGCGGTCATATCAGCGCGTTTCCTTTCCGACGACATCTCCAGAATCCGACCGATCTCGTCTGCTCCCTCGCCGTTGGCATCGCACGAACGAACCACACGACACCAGCCCGCTCAAGGACGCCCTCCGTCTCTTCTCCAGCCAGCATGAGGATCGAGCACGTCTCGGCGCTGGCCGCCTGTGCGCCAGCAGCAGTCGCGGCGGCCGCCGGCGTGGTGCCCGTGAGCATCACACATGCGCGCGGGTCGCACCCGTTGCGCAAACGTGCCACCACCACATACACACAAGTCATAACCAACAACATCTCATACGGCGGCTACTACGCGACCGTTTCCGTCGGCACTCCCGCCCAGAGCCAGCAGGTCGTGTTTGACACGGGCTCCTCAGACACCTGGTTCCTCGCCTCCGACTCGTCTGCGTGTGCGGCCGAGTCGTCTTCGTCTGGCGGCTTTGGCGGTGGCCGTGGCGGCCGCAGGCGCAGGCAGTCGTCGTCTACGTGTCTGTCGACGTGTGAGTTTGGAAAACCTCGGTCTTTTTTTTTTTTTGGGTGGTTTGGTTCGGTTTTGGGTGGCTCGTGGCGCTGTTGCGTGGGTTTTGCTGACCACATGTCGTGTGCTCGCAGTTGATTACTCTAGCTCGTCCACATTCAAAAACCTGTCCAAGGCGTTCGACATTGAGTATGTTGACGGCAGTGGTGTGGATGGCTACTACTTTACCGACACGCTTTCCGTGGCTGGCGCTTCCATCAGCACCCTCGAGATGGGCCTGGCCGAGACCTCCAACAGCCTGACGTATGGAATCATGGGAGTGGGCTTTGAGTCGGACGAGGCGGCGGCAACCCTGTACCCGAACGTCATTGACAAGTTCTATTCCGAGGGCTTGATAGGATCCCGGGCCTTCAGTCTCTATCTGGTATGCACTCGCATGAGCCCGCTGTCTTTTGTCCTTCCCACGCTTTCGCACGGTCGCTGACATGACATGCAGGACGATCTCCAATCCTCGAGTGGCTCCATCCTGTTTGGCGGCATCGACGAGGACAAGTTCACAGGCGACCTCATCGCAGTCCCCATCATCAAGGACTCGTCCGTCAACAACTACACCTCCTTCCTCGTCACTCTCTCCTCTGTGGCGTCCATCACCAGCGACGGCACCGTGTCCACCAACTACACCACCTCCGCCGAAGCCGTCGTGCTCGACTCGGGCACAACCCTGACCTACCTTCCAGAAACCATGGCCACCGCCATCTTCGACACATTCAACGCAACCTACTCGGAGAGCGCCGGCTACGCCAGCGTCGACTGCTCCCTCGCCGACGAGAGCAGCCTCGCCCTGCAGTTCCAGTTCGGCGGCTCCGACGGCCCCGCCATCAAGGTCCCGCTCAGCGAGCTCGTCCTGCAGGACGGCTCCGGCATGTCCTTTGGCGAGGGCGCCGGCGGCGCCGCTGAGAGCACCTGTGCCTTTGGCGTGTCCATGTCCTCGAGCACCTTTTTGCTCGGCGACACGTTCCTGCGCAGCGCCTACGCCGTGTACGACCTCGATGCCAAGCAGGTTGCGCTCGCGCAGTCCAACTTCAACTCGACCTCGTCCAGCGTCGTCGCCATCACGAGCGGCAGCAGCATCCCCGATGTGTCGAGCACGGCCACTGCCGTTGTTGCGTCGTCGTCCTCGGGCAGCACGGGAGATGCGAAGCACAACGCCGGGAGCCTGTCGATGACTGTCATGCCGTGGTTGACGCTCGCTGCAGGTGCCGTTGCCGGTGTTGTTGTGCTCGTTGTGTAAGGCTTGGTTTGGTGTGCTATGGTTGTTGTCAAAAGATTTACGATGTGAATGAATGTCCCTGTTCATGTCAGCATTCAGCATTTGGCATTTACACTTTTTTTTCTCTTTCTGATTCCGCATCTTCCTGCATTTCTTTTTATATACAGCGTTGTTCAGGCTATTTATCATTTCTTGTTTGGATTGCATTGTACGATCAGCAGCTTTTGTTCTTATACACTACGAAAAGAACGGGTTGGGATGAAAATGGGTCGGGCCAATGTTTTTTTTATCTTCTTCTTTTTTTTCCCCCCTGCTTTATCCAGCGGCATTATCTGGCGAGACGGTTTGATTGCTTCTTGTTTCTTTTTTTTGGTTTTTTGGTTTTTTTTTGGAGTGAGCCTACTTTGCATTTGCACTGGCACATAAAATCAATCCATACATTATAGATATGAAAAAATATATTTACTTGATAATACACCAACATCATCGCAGGATGGGGGGTTTTCTTTTTGTCTTTTTTTTTTTCCACATACATGAAAAGTCATATATGAGTGCATGTCTATCCTACACTGTTATCCTTTTTGATATCGGGTATGTAGACAACTTTGCTGGCGTGATGTCGTTGAGCTCTCTTTTATGGTTTTGAATCAACGAATTAAACTACAAGTGTACATGGTTTCAATGTGTATGTCCGGGTAGACTGAGGAAACTCATTCAGTCAACTTTTGCGTTTGAGTCTGGGTCTTGCCCGTGAGTGCACGAAAAAGCAATGGCGAATTCTGTCAAGCCCGTCCATGGCTAAGAATGATGGATGGTGTTGAAATGTGTACATGTTTGTAATTTGGTCGCGATGGAGGTGCATATTTGAAGATGACGATGGTCTTGGGCTTGGATGATCAGTAGATTGTGTTTTGACTATGGTTTGAATAGGGTGGGTTGACTGGAGTCTCCAAGTCAGTTGTTATCTATCCTTGCGTCCCGTTGTCGTTGTCCGTCTGCCTTTGTGTGATTATGACGAGGTAGAGGGGACCAAGCAACGACTCGACTCGATCGCTCGTTTGATTCGAAAACTGTTTGAGGTGCTTATTATGCACATCATGAGAAAACAAAGGGGTTCTTGTTGTGAGTATTCCATTTCCCGCGGTGGATTGCATCTGGTCATCTCCCTCGACCACTCACTCACTCACTCACTCAATTCCTCACTTCCACCGCACTCTTACTCCTTCAACTCGGGCGCCAACGCATACAAGTCGACCAGCGCCTTGGCCGCCTCCGGATCCGCCTCACAGGCCCCGTCGGCGCCTTCAGCCCAGAAGCGCAGATAATCACGCAGCCGCCACAGCTTGGCGTCCCGCGTGCGGCGGTACCCCTGGATCTCCTCGCCCGCGATGCGGTGGCGGTCCGCCTTTTCGCGCTCGGCCACCTGGCGGTCCTGCACCCACTGGTACTCTTCTGCCATGGCGCGCGCGAGCACGGCTGTGGGCGTGAGGCGCTTGCGCCGCACGAGGTAGGACAGGGCGGCGCAGTTCTCAAAGTCCAGCCTGTGGGCCTCGGTCGGCGTGTGGCCCATGACGCGCAGGATGGATTTGTTGGAGCGGTTGTGCAGGACGAGGATTGCGCAGGCTGGAGTACCGGTTGAACGGGGTCGAGGTGAGGGTGAGGGCTGGTGGATGTCGTGACCGTTCACGATCCTGGTGGCATCCTCTTGATCTCCGTGCTTCTGGCAGTGCTGGCAGTGCTGGCAGTGGTCGTGGTCGCGGTCGTCCTCATCATCATTACCACTACCATCATCAAAGATGTCATCAAGCACTCTCCGCACACGGCGATCGACATCGACGTACGTCTCGCGCATGGGGCCCGCATCCACGCGGTCGTGCGCGCCGGCGTCAATGCGCAGCTGGACAAAGGCCTCGAGGGAGAGCTTTGCGCGCAGGTCGTGGAAGAGCTTGATGATGTTGGGGGTTGTGTCGCGGCGGTCAGACTGGTGGTTGTGGTCGTAGCCTTTCCATTCGCGCAGGCCTTCCTTGACGTGGAGGGTGATTCTCTGGTGGTGTGGTTGTTGTTGTTGTTGGTTATGGTGGTGGTGGTGGGTGGCGGTGGTTTGCAGGACAAGACCATTGCGCAGCTCGGCAATCGCGTACATGGCGGTCTGGATGCACCGGCACAGAGGAGATGTGTACACGGTTGTGGGCTGGGGCGCGCTGTCGACGACAATGAGGTCGCGCAGAATGGCGCCGATTTGCTGGGCGTCGCGGACCCCTTCGGCGGTCAGGCGCGGGTCAAAGGTGTTGCGCAGGCGGCCGAGGAACCGCCACGAGATGGGCTTGGAGTATTCGGACGAGAGGGCGTTGTGGTGGGCTTTGCCGTGGCGGACGGTGTAGAGGAATTTGTGGACTTGCTTTTGGGGGTGGTTTGGCTGTTTGTGTTTGTGGTGTTGCTTTTGATGGTAGGCATGGGTCTGGTGGTGGTGGTGGTGGCGGTGGTGGCCATGATCATCATCATCTTCTTCTTCTTGTTCTTCTTCTTCATCATCTGCGGCGTAGAGAATCTCATTGACAGTTGCGAAGCCATCTGGCGGTGCAATGTTTTCTTTTGCGCGGAGGACCTCGCCGGCTTCGTTCTTGAGGCTGTCCAGGGGCGAGGAGAGGAAGTGGTTGTACGAATACTCGTACTCGCCAAGCGCAGACACGCGGCTCTGTACTAGCATGATGATTGCTGTCTGCGTGTTGCAGTTTGCAAAGACGTATACAAGTGTGTTTGTGTGTGTGTGTATAAATAGATAGTGGGAAGATGGAGCCTGGGTGATTTGGGATTGTGATTGTGATATGGGTTTGCCATCCGCGGTGGTGATAGTGAGATTCCACAACAAAGGCCCAGGTCCGCCGTGGCTTACACGAGGACGAGTATATATAAAAAATATCAAAAAAAAATATCAACGTTTCGAATACCGCCAGAGAACCGATGTCTATCAGCCCACAAGGCAAGCACCTCGATTTTCTGGACACCAGTCAAGGCCCAGCTGGCCGACCAGTCGATATCGAACGGGTCGCAAAGCACTCGCTCGCCTCCACAGCGACAACGCCTGGTACTTTTGCGTCTCCTGGGACCCTGCTGCCCTGCACGAGACACCCACCCCTGGTCTGCTTTTGCCTAGAAAGCAAAGACGGCAGTTCGCAGGTTCTTGTGGGATGGCAGCTGGACGAGTGAGGATTGAGTTTATCCCTGCTTAACCGAGGAGTCAGAGGCTAAGACGCTGTACGGTTCTTTCATGAATTAGACAGCGACTGTCTTTTCTTTCTCCGGCGAGGGGAACTGGAGGAGCAGCGAGACTTGCACTCACCAGAGATTGTGGAGACTCGGATTGGCAAGCGAGACGGGAAAAGAAATATGACTTTTGGGAACGAGCTTGTTCCAGGGAAGTGGAAGAGTGCGGCTGGTGCCAATTGGTGCCAATGGAGGTGGTGAAGTGCTTTGTGCAAGAATCGAGTGAGGGTCGTGAGGCCTTGTGTGTGTGTGTGTGTGTGTGTGTGTGTGTGTGTGTAAGAGTGAGTGAGTGAGAGAGATGGCAAGAAACACCAGGCTTGATATCAAGCAATCGGCAATGTAAGAGGGAGAGAGAGAGAGAGAGAGAGAGAGAGAGAGAGAGAGAGAGAGAGAAATAAGTAAAAAATAAAAAATAGAAAAGAAATAAAACAAAAAAACCAAACCGCATACCAAGGGCCTGCCATTGCTCTTATATACGACGACATCTTCAACCACAGGCTGGCCGGCTGTCGTCCAAGAGACTATCGGCGTCCAAGCCACCAGAGCCAAGCCTCGCTATCTTTGGATGTGGAGGATAGCGCGCAGCCGCATCCGCCGAAAGCAGCAGTCGTCCAAGCGTCTATGAAGAGACGGGGCCCAAGAAGAACCAAGAGAAGGCTGATTGCTGCCCTCTGACCCATCGCGCGTTGGACGGGGAGCGAGCGATTAGCGTCACGCTACCGCCTGACCGGTGTATAAGTCCAGTCAGCGATTGTCAAGGAACCCAAATTGGCTGCTGGGATCCCGGGTCCTTGGGACTGTGCAAGTGTGTATGTTGGTCTGTCGGTCTGTCTGTCGGTCTGTCTACTCAAGACGCATTGACATGATGGGATCCCCACCACCTGGAGGGACCCCGTTGCCCCGGCTTGAGCCCCAGCCTTGTGCGTTGCTCGTACCGTCCCCAAAAAGTCAGCCGTGGTTGCTGACAGCGCGCGCGCGCGCGCCGGGTCATCCGCGTCATGCAAGTGAGACTGAGGGTCCAGCCCATAGCGTTGCTTGGATTGACGCACTCAGCTGTAGTACAACCTCATGCGCCGTGTTCGCAACGGAATGGGCAACGGCCTCGCACGCTCTCGCTCGGGGGACGCTGGAGCAGCGACCGCGGCGTCCATGGCCAGGGCAGCCGGTGCGCGCTCCTTTTGCCAGTCCAACCGCAGCGAGACGCTTCACACGGGACGACCAGGCCTTGGCTGGCTTGTCGTGGGGCCCAACATGGGGCCTCGTTTTCTCCTTGGTCACGAGCTGGGTCCTGTTTTTGCTCCCTGTGCTCCGACGCCAAAGACGACGGCGATGGCGACGAGGCCGCGGGAACCGCAGAGACGAGCCAGGTTCAGCCTTCAGCTGTGTGGTGCGGTGCTGCGCTGTGCTGGAATTTGTGATTTGTCCCATCTCGTTAACTCGTTGACAGGGCTCAGCCTCTTGTTTGCAAGAGTCGGTGAATGGCTCGGCTGGTAGACCGGTGTCGCGTTTGGCGCAACTGGTTGGTCAGACGTCAATATTGCTTTCCACAAGGGGCACCAGCACCAGCAATGGGACGACAGCAGCAGCAGCAGCAGCAGCCGCCTACCAGAGTGGCAGCACCAGGTTGTGTTGCAGATCCTCCCGGCGTCCATGAGTGGCTCCTCGTTGTTCCATTCTGCTTGGGTTCGCGCAGCAAGGGGCGCAGACTCCATAGCTGAGACACATGATAGCCATACGGTCGGATTGGGATTGGCACTGTATCATGTGGGTAGCACGGTACAGGAGTACTTGGCGGAGCAACTTATTGTGTGTGTGTGTGTGTGTGTGTGTGTGTGTGTGTGTGTGTGTGTGTACTGTAGGTACATTGTGCCTTTTGTATGATGTTGCTTCGCCGTCTCAATGGGGCAATGGATGGGCACCTGGACAGGCCAGTTTTGGGCGGCCGCTACGGTAGATAACCCAAAGTTTAAATTCAGTCGACCTGTCAGTTGCTCGGAATGTGCCTGAAGGTGCACCCGGATTCCTGTTTTGTTTCTGCTCGTGGTGCGGGATTGGTTTCCTGAGGCGGTACGCCGTGAGAGTGCTTTGCCTGGCCAACCTCGATAGTATTGCCTTTGGCGCATTGCTGGCAGGCTGATGGGCAGTGGTTGTGCAAGTGACAAAGAGTCCACGACGAAAGCAATGCAGAGATGCGCAGAACCGGTGGTGGCTCTGTATATCTCTTTCTCTCGAGGGTCACTGGCAGTTGGCAATGGATCCGAGCACGTCTCGATTGTCCGACTTTACGGAAGTGCAACGCCAGGAACTGGAGATACTCCCTTCCGATCCTCCAACAATGAGAGAGGCAGAAAGAGAGAGAGAGAGAAAGAGAGAGAGAGAGAGAGATGTTGAGCCTTGACTGCATATTCACAGACAGACAATCCATCCTCCCCAGACTCATCATCACAGACTCCAGACTGCAGCCTCGAGCCTCGATCTTGCACCCTCATGCGTCTCCGACTACATGGTACTCTTCATGTTTTGTCTCCACACAAGTCGTCCTGCCTCGCCCGTCTGGGCCATCAAATTGTCAACAGGTCACTCCACTTTTTCCTTGTGAGAGGACGTGCAGACCTGGGGGATGACTGGGAATGGTCCCCCTACACCTCTGTCAGAAATACGTCACTATTCTCGGAATCCCAACGTTCTGGATGCAGCCACAAGGCTTCCCTGGACCCCTTGAAGGGGTCCATGTTCTTTTGTGTGTGTGTGTGTGGGTGCCGAGGCATAGATGATGGTACAGAGTACTTATTTGGCCTGTGGCTTGCTTGTCAGTCACTGGACCAGACGACGCGTTGGAGCACAACATACATATAGACGTCTGGCGGTTTAAAGCCGTCGCAATGCCGTCGCATTCAGTAGGGTCAACGATACATTGAGGGCCGCAGCTACTCTGCCTGTGATGAACTCGTAAATCCCCCCCCCCCCCAACATGGTGTGGTGATGGAGTCCTTCCTGGGACCTGGCCAGGCCTGTCCAGAACATCGACTGCACCTCCACCCAGGGCTCGAGGACCAATTCGGCACGGGCACGGCCAAAAAAGGGATTGCGCAAAATACCACAACCTGCACGTTTTGGTCAAGTGCTGATGCGGTGGATCATGCCGGGCCACCTGCTGTGTGGGCCTCCCAGATCTCGTCGATCGATCCATCGTCGTTTCATTCGTCTCTCGGCCTTGTCCTTTTGCTCAGGGTCCCCCCAGGGTCTCGGGCCACACATCCCACAGGGCGACTCCCGCTGCTGGTGGTGGTGGTGGTGCTCGGCTTGACCAGGATTGTCGCACTCGGCAATCGCCAATACACGAGGTGCGACGTGCTTTGGAGTTCCAGAAGTCTGCTTGCCAAGTTCAAGTCACGACTGCGACGACGATTGGACCCGAAGCAGAAAAGCAGCGCATGGCCCGTTGCGTTTGCATGCCTGTATTCGTGCTGCGCGTGGACCAAGGAGGTGAGCGGTGACTTTGTGCGCGTCTGGATCGTCAACTGGGAGTAGTGGTGGTACTGGCGGTGGAGGAGGAGAGGAAGGAGCAGCAGCAGTAGCAGCTGCAGCAGCAGCAGCAAGAGGATAATTGTTGGCCCGATACTGGGGCCCAAGGGGGGTTCCCCCAAAGCACATACTGGTCAATACTCGCCCGTCTGGCACAGATCCTCTACAAACCAATGTGCACGCCCGCTGAGGCTGTGCCGTTCTCCCCACCGACAATTCCACAACATGCACACCCAACGCAGCGTTGCATCTTGGAGGAGTGGGAGATCTGGCACCCGATGATCCTATTGTCACACGCATCAACCCCTTATTGATACACATCCATCATCCCTCCAATACAATCATCCAACCCATCCACACCAACCTTACTTGGACATGTATTTACACACATGTTTATATACACATACACACACACAGACACACACACACACATATATATATATATATATATATATATACAAACACACACAAACACACAAACATATATACATACATACACACATATATACGTACAAACATATAACATATATGCTCATGGAATACATGGCTCACGCATGATCTCCCATGGGTGAGATGGTGCAGTATTCGTCCTGGTTGGGTGGGTCGGACGTTTCCTGAGCGAGAAAGAAATAAAGTTTCGCTTGGCTGTTTTGCGTGCGTCCTTGTTGCTTGGCTTCTTGTTGAGGCGATGCTTGTTCGGACGACAGAGATGACCGTTATTGTGCTTCCAGTGGAACAAGAAGGAGGGCCGGGGTGTGCCTCTCTACTCGTGTAATCGTCGTGGTGAGACCATCCCGAGGTAATCAAACAGCCTCAAAAGAGAGAGAGAGACCATGTACCTGGATGGTTCGTACATATTTATGCAAGCATGTGTTTGCATTGTTGCTGCCATGTTCGGTCTAGACGAGGTGTCGTACTGAGCAACGGGCGCTACTGACAGTCGAACCAGTCTTTGGTGCCTCCAAACAGGACGTTCTGCCATCATCATTGTGACATGTGTGCAAGAGCAAGCTATATCTTATTATCGCGATTCAGCCCCCTTCTGCAACAAGGCTTCCTGGACCAGCAACATGCCATGTAAACGATAAGGCATGGCGTGACGCACAAGCACATACTGCACGCCTTGTGTGACTCTGTCGTGCTCTCCAGCATGAGTAAGCACTAGCCTGCAACGATCTGTCAGATGCATGATAGAGCAGGGGGGAAATCCATTTTCAGCCAATCATGTTCTCTCATGAGTCCAAGGGGCTGTGTGACGGTCTACGGGACTATTATGTCACTTCTGTCCAGCCTGCGTCCGCGAGAGAAGTTCAATTGGTTTCGATCCCGTAGCACAAGTGAGGAATCAGAAGTTAATTGCTTTATCTTGTCTTCTTTCCCACATGGATTTGTCGTTCGTGTTTTTTTTTTGGGAAGGGAGGGGGGGGGGGAACTCTTCCAATGCCCTGTCTATTGACCCATGTCATATGGAATAGAATCACATCGCAGTGCTGGCTACGCAGCGGACGAGAATGTGCACACGGCCATGGCTTTCAGCTTTCTGCGTTCGAGTTCAATGAATGCTAATTCATTGGCTTTGATTTGCAAACCAAGCCTTGGTATTTTTCATGTGCAAGTAATACTAGGGTACATAACATGGGTCCGGCCAACGTGACTTGAGTCCTGACAACTCCAAAATGTGTGTGATGCTTACAACTAGCAGTTCATTTATCCTCAAATTGAATCTGAATTTGTGTATCGGTGACCGTGTGTCTTCCTGGCTCACTGCTAGGTTGCCCGCAGTAGTCGTCGTCGACTTACACCAACCCCAACCCTGAAAAGTGTCAGTGCGCCACTCCGTCGGGGGGCGCCGGCCTAGCGCGCCAGCCGCGCCCGCCACTCCCTGGAGGACCCCTGCAGAGCCCCCGGTGCGATCCCCCCTGGCGCCTCGTTACATGAGCACTATGGCACCGCTTCGTAGGCAGCCAAAAAAATTGCATGCGGCGAAAAAGTTATGCGGGGTTGCAGACGCGATAAGATAAGAAATTTGGCTGGCAAGGTACGTACCGCTGGCGCTGACGGCGGGGTTGGCCGGGCGGGCATGTGCAAATCTTCCCGCGAATAGCCTCGAAATTTAATCATTGGATTTTTTATATCTTTTTTTCCCTCCTCTTCTTGTTTACCCCCGGAAACCGTACATATTTTCCAATCTGCTACCACGCTATTCCTTTTGCCGAGACATCTCTGTCAATAAACAAGGTGCTTTCTTGTACATTTTCTACATTTTCAGCACACCTGCGGCGATCCGAGACCCTTGTGCCTATTTTCTTTTGCCCCGCTGCGACCACCCGCTCAGCCACGGACGTTGACTGCACCACCACCCCTGCCAAGATGGCCGAGAAGCTCTACGTTACCTACAATGATGTGAGTTCTGTTGTCGATGCTGGCGGCAATGTCGACAGGCACAAAGGCGTTGCGGTCGCACTGCTGCTGCTCTTCTTCACATCTCTTTGCTGACCGGGGTGTACGTCTTCTTTGTCGCTTGTCTAGGTGCACAACCTGTGCAAGGAGTCGGCCGAGCACATCCTGGCCAACTTCCAGCCGCAGCTCATGATTGCGATTGGCGGCGGCGGCTACGTGCCCGCGCGCATCCTGCGCTCCTTTCTCAAGAAGCCCGGCAACCCCAACATCCCCATCCAGGCCATCGGCCTGTCGCTGTACGAGCAGCTCGCCACCGACAGCGTCGTCGAGGAGCCCGGCAAGAAGGTCACGCGCACCCAGTGGCTCGACCTGACCAGCCTGGGCGAGATGAAGAACCTGATTGGCAAGAAGATTCTGATTGTGGACGAGGTCGACGACACGCGGACGACGCTCGAGTACGCCGTCAAGGAGCTGGAGAAGGACGTGGAGCTGGCGCGGCAGAAGCTGGGTGTGGATGGCAAGACCGAGTTTAGCATCTTTGTGTTGCACGTGAGTTTTCCTTTCTTTTG
>KZ678770.1:0-15163 GCA_003019895.1 Coniella lustricola
TGTGTGTGTGTGTGTGTGTGTGTGTGTGTGTGTATCGATGGATGTCATGTTTACACAAAAAGTTATGTGTACTCATGCTTGTTTTCATTCCTGGACGCGCCGGTGGCCGGTCGGATGATATTGATTCATGGTGGCGGAGCACGGTATTGCCTGGTCTGAGAGCATGTCGCACGGACCAGCAAGGCAGCCACGCTGGCCATGGAGATAGCTAGATGGATGGATGAAACGGCTGTGGTATGCGGCGACTGGATGGGCAATGAGCACATGCAGGCCCATCTCGTCGTCTTTGGATGGGTGGGGGTGGGTAAACTGCTCTCATCTTGTAGGACAGACGACTGGTGAGAGAACTGGCTTGGGAAAACGTCAGACGAACTCCAAAAGAGATGCCGGCAAGACACGTGGAAGGGGGGGGGGTGGTTCATGCGGTTGGTTCTGGTCGACTTAGTGCCCACCTCTGGGAATCCAGGACGCGGACCCGGGCCCCCATCCAGTGAGGCCTCTTGTTGAGATGTGCTGGGCGTGGACGGTACGTACTGCACATTTGCAAAAGGGAAAATAAAGGAGGTTCTGTCGTCGGTCTCCCTTTTTGTGTGTGTGTGTGTGTGATAACGGCCGGCAATTTGTCGTGCGTTTTGCTGTCGTATGGACCGATAAAGCAACTTGTTCAAGGGGGACGACTACACCAAGCAAAAAAAACACACAATCGAACAAGTTGTTGATATGCAGACAATAATACACTGACAATCAATCCCGCCACTGCTTGGACCTGGACCTGGACCTGGACCTGGACCTGGAACCCCTTCTCCCTTTTCAACACGCCGCCCTCAAACAAGAACACAACCATGATGAATCTCTCAAAAACAGTTCAGAGATTGCGACTTGCACGCTGGTCCAGGTCAAAACTGTAGCGATCGTCATTTTACGACCGACCGACGGACTCGGAAAAAGAAAGAAAAAAACGGGGCATGGTTTGGGACCTGAAATTTGGCGTGGCTGTTGGCGTCTTGGCCTTTTTTTTTTGTTTTTTTTGTTTTGGTTTTGGGTTTGTTTTGGTCTGTGGTTTGTCTGTCTTCCCATGCGCCCAGGTGGACTGCATGAATTGGAATTGATAGGGGTTAGTTCTCTTTTACGAGGAGACGCTGTGGAAGCGGCTCTTGGCGTTTTTGGGGAACAGAACGATGTTTTTTTTTAATGTATATATTTTATAACTACTCCAATCAAGCCAATAATCGTCCTGATCTTGAATTGTCTGCCATATTAAGCTTTATTTTCTTTCTTTTTCATAATATATATATATATAAATACCCCCGGAAGAAGGAGGCTGTCAGTTGAATACTGTCGGCAACAGCCATCAACTCATCCAATCGACAAATCTCATCAGGGGGACTTTTGACCAGAGTCCACAAGGAGTAGCGAACCAGACAGACACAGACAGACACAGACAGACAGACAGGCAGGCAGGCTAGCCAAACACGCAACCAATCTTGCAGGGTTCCATACAAGATGTGGAATCCACTCACTTTGACGTTTCAATGCTCATTCTATAGGGACAAGTTGAGTTTGGCTCATTTCATCCACGCATTGATTTGGCGCAAAGCCAAGCCAAGCCAAGCCAAGCCTGGTATAGGATGACTATGGCCGCCAGAATATACCGACTGGAACTTGACGTATCAATGAAAACGAACTTGGCTTCCTTTGAGCACTACTTGTCAAGAATGTCCACTAGAGAACCACAGACTCAAACCAGTAAAAAAAACCGCAATAAAAAACCAATAAAAAATTAGGGCTACCCCTGGCATCAACATCGACATCGACGACATCACACCACACTAGACCTTGGCTTTGCTCTGCTTCAGCCAAGCAAAATGCACGAGGAAAAGGAAAAAAAGAAAAGAAAAAAAAAGGCCGCGTGCACAAACTCGTGGCATTCTTGGACAGTGACGAGCACTGCTGTCGTCAGCTTCGCAAATGCAAGTGGAGCCGCCGTTCATGTATGCTTGGTACTACTGTACGGCACTACGTAGGTAGGTACTGTAATGATACAAGGCCCCTCCTCTCGCTTTCTCTGTGGACGCTCCGATCCGCAGCTTCTTTTTTTTTTTTTTGGCCGGGCCTCGACCTCTTTCGGAGGATGAAATGCGTGAGTGGCATGTGGCAAGTGGGAAAGTGGGAAAATGGGAAATGGGCGAGTCGAACGCGGATGGGTTCGAGCGGGATGCTATACTAGCCGAGTGGATATCAGGACCCGGCATGGACTGTATTGTGAAGAATTGCCTAGGTAGCGATAGGCGAGGAAGGGAGCCGCTGCGGAAATGAGAGGGAGAGAGAGAGACAGAGAAAAAAAGAGAGAGAGAGAGTGGAAGTGAGGGCTGAGGGCTAGGGCCATGTCTAGGTCCAGGTCGAGATGGATGAAATTGATGGCAAAGAGGTGAAAAAGATCAAGGCAACAAGAGCCCGCAGTCAAAGCAAAGAAGAGCCCAGTACGTCAAACACCAATGCAATGAAGGGTCATGCGATACGCGTCCAGGTCCGTAGGGGGCCAGTCACGCTCGGTGGGAATCGAGGCTAGCTTCTACATCGCCAGCGGTTGGGAGACGAGTGGACGAGTAAGTAGTCTGGCAATGCCTCGATTGCTCCGTACGTACGCTCAGACAAAGTGGGGCCGATGGAGTGTTTCTCCTCCGGACTTGTAGGCCAGATCAGGCCGGCAAGGCGAGTTCGTTTGCTGCATGACATGGGAGATGCTGAAGAGCCAGATGCGTCCGTGGAGAGGCGGTGAAAGTCTGGCGGAGTGACTGATCGAGTCGCACAGCCGTGATGACATCCACAGCCACAACCATAATAGCCACGAAGCCATCTTCACGCATCGCGACTGACCCAAGAGAGGCCCCAAGCAACAAGAGAAACAAGATGCGAGAACGCAAAGACAGACCTACGAGTGCACACACACACAAAGGAGAGAGAGAGAGAGAGAAAGAAAAGCGCAGAACAGGAACATGTGATGCTCGAGGGCAGGACCCTGCGCAACGTTGCAGGTGCAATTATAACGGCATTTGCAATTGCACTTGCAATTGATCCTGGCATTTCCGAGTTGGATCGCCAGATAATAGATTTTGTGAGATTTTATGAGTGAGTCTGTGTGTATATGAGTATGTGAGTGAGTGTGTGAGTGAGTGTGTGAGTGAGTGCGTTTCTTGTTCCCATGTGGTATCAAGTAATGATAAATGTACAAAGTACTTACATCGTCCACGCATTACGATACATATGGGCCGCAAGTTCAGCAATGAATCAATTTTACCCCAGAGTCGCAGGCGGGGGGCCCCCCTTGTCCGATGAGAAATTGCAATTGGCACAAAAGAGATGGAACGAGACAGAGATGCTGGATACGCAACCGTCATTCAACCAACCACTCGCCCACTTAGTCATTTCACCCACGTGAAACAAATTGGATCTTGTTCGACGCGCCCAAATGAATGGCTTCCCAAAGTGGCATGCTTGGCTACCGACCTGAACGAGCTACGTTGCGCAGTGGAACAGCAGGGCGTCCCAAGAAAGTTGGTCGGTTGGTTGGTTGGTTGGTTGGTTTTTAGCCTGGTGCGCATAGGCTGCTGTTATGCGCCCTAGAAAGGAGCACTGGCAAAACCGTACTTGCATACCCAGGAAACCCTGACCCTATCTTTTGCCCTCTTTTTGGGGGGGGTGGGAAATGTGGTGTACTGTGGTAACGAGGAAGGATCTCTGGGGACGATGCCCCCCTGCAGCAGTACGTGCACATTCGTGTATACATACAGCAGCCAGCCAGCCAACCAGCCAGCCGGTCAAAGAAAGAAGGGCTGGCTTACCTAAGGGACTTCTTTCATGATCTTCCTTCTGCCTGGCAAAAACAAGCAAATGCAACTCTTTGCAGATCCCCTTTTCCAGCATCCACGATACCGTACCGTACCGTATCAGGATCATCCATATAGGAGTATAGTAACACAAGGCCAAATCAAATTACCATCCAGTCGTTAGGTCCCTGTGGGAAGCCAGAGAGGTCAGATGCATCGTGCGCCGCCAACCAATTGTCTGGGTCAAATCTTAGCCTTGGTGCGCTCCCAAAACAGCCTAGTCAGGTACCCGCATCTGCGCCCACGCAGGGGTGCCTCCCAGCACTCATGACAGGGGCGCATCTCAACTGGCTTGGGTCGGCTAGAGAAGAGAGAGGGGGGGCGCGGCGCAATTTGAGGAGATGTACTAAAAGGGAAGGCAGACTGATCCACCGGGTCGAGGCGCTAAACCGTTTCAGGGGGTCCGAGTAGATTGTTTCCACTTGTTTTTCGGGGGTCACAGCGATTTTTATTATTATTTATCATTTGTTTCTCTTTTTTTACTTGCTGCCTGTGCTCGTCTTTTACTATGTGCGTTTGCCCTCCTCCTCCTGCTGCTTCTGCACGGCACACAAGAGACAAGCCACCCATCGCGAGTGGTTGTATGGCCCTCTGGCTCTGCCAATGGCTGTCTTTTCCTTCTCTCTTTCTCCCTCTCGTTTTCGCGGCTGGCGGCTGGACTGGACTGTCTCGCTGCAACTGCTGACCAATGACTGGACTAGACCAGTTCCTGTTGTTGTTCTTCTTCTTCTTCTTCACATTTCCCTCTCTTCCCTTGTCTTACTCGCTCAATCTCAACCTCACTCGCGCGCGCTGTCTCTTTTGAGAAGGCATCGCATAGCAGTGGCTCCGACGACGCCATTTCAAGGCACCTGGACAATGCGAGGCGGGACGAGGCGAAGCAACTCTCGAAGCCGCAACTGGTCGTGGATCCTCTGTCTTCCAAGGCAATCCTGATTCTGCTGTAATAAGCAAGGCAAGTCAGGGCAACACCTTCTGTCCAAGTATAGAAGACGGCGGCTTGTTGGGTGAACTTGATCCAGCTGGCGGGCTGCATTGTGCTGGCCCTATGCTGGCCCCCAGCAGCGGCCCCCTCGTAGTCCATCCAGCGGCCTGTTGTGTGTTGTGCTATGTATAACTTGACGTGCAGCACAGGTGAGCAACACAAATACACAGTTCTGTGGGTGCTAAACACAGACGCCTCAGCACAGCCCAGCACAGCACGTGCGAGGAACAACGTCGGGCTATTTTGAGGAAGGGCGACTCTCTCAGCCAGTTTCCCAATCGATCCATCCTCTTTTCCACTGTATTTCTAGCGCCTCGCAGCGCTTACAGCACTTACAGCACTTACAGCACCCCCCCAGCACAGCCCGACAGGCCCTATCCCTGACCCCTGTCGAGTGCAATCTCGCCAAACAGCAGGGGGGGCAATCCATGTCCGCCCGTTGACAGCCACAAGCGCCCCCCCTGATCCCCGAGCACTGAACAATGTCCATCTCCATCACTCATTTCCAGCCTGCTCCTTCAGCCCACTTGCTGCTGGGCTGGGCTGGCTTGGTTTTGTGGCTCTACGTGCCTGGCGCGCTGCAACCCTCCTCTTTTGGTGCCTCTGCGCCGCTGGCCTGCGCCGGGGCGTCTTTTTCTCATAATAATAACCCCTCGCCGTTCCCGTTTTCCTCGCCCACCGCCGTCCCGTTCCTGCGATCCCCTCTTCTCCTTGTTTGGTCCAGCGTCGCTCCATCCAACAGAGACTTTCTGCTCTCTACCACACTCTTTTGGAACTTGCCGCAAACACTCGCGATTCCAGAATCAAGTTGTTTGCTCGTTCGTTCAGTCCCTCCTTTCCCAAGACCATTCCTCACGGTTTACACCTCTGTCTCTCTCGCTCGCCCCCTTTTCCCCAGCAAAGACCAGCCGAGTCCTCCTCAGATTCCTAGTAGTGAGTCACCCTGGATGTCTCTTCCAAGAGAGACACATCATCCACCCTTGGATCTTGTCTGTTGTCGTGGTGGATTGTGTGTGAATGGGAAAAGAGCCTGGATCCGACATGTCGCGACGGAATCGGGAGAGTGCATATTCTGATGGACTGGATGGAAGTGAGGCAATCGATCAAGTCGACAAGTCTGCTGGATGGTCGCAGGGTGTTGGTTGGGGCCAATTGGATATCCTCCATTGTTCCAAAGAGACACACACACACAGATCGCTGACCACTTCTTTTTCCATCTAGCCTTTCGAGTGTCCCACAAGTCTGCCAAGATGAAGACCGTTCTCAAGTTTGCTGTCGCGGCCACTCTGGCTGCCAGTGCGGCTGCTCAGCCCCACCACCACCACCAGCACGCTCGCGCCCACCAGCACGCCCGTGCCCACGAGCACGGCGCCGAGCTGCTCCAGCGCGGCACCCCGTCCCTCGACGAGCGCTCCCCCGCCGTTGACTACCAGTTCGTCGAGGAGACCGTCTACGTCGACGTCAACGGAAACACCATCTCGAACACCGACGCCGCTGCCGGTCTGGCTGACGGCGAGTACTCCATCATTGGCGAGAGCAACCCTTCGGCCACGACCCCCGTCGCTGCCCCTTCGTCGACCGCTGCGCCCGCCACCACCTCGGTTGCCTCGTCCTCAGTTGCCTCGTCCTCGGCCGCCTCGTCCTCCGCTGCTACCACTTCGTCCGCCAGCGGTGCCGAGTTTGTCGAGGTGAAGCTGGGTTCCGTCTCGTCTTCGACCACTGCCGCCGCCACGACCACCACCGAGGCCGCCAAGTCGAGCACCGTCAAGTCCTCGGCCGCTGCCAGCTCGACCGCCTCCTCGTCCTCGTCGTCTTCCAGCGCCACTGGTGTCGATGCCGATTTCCCCGATGGCACCATTGACTGCGCCACCTTCCCCAGCGCATACGGCGCTGTTGCCGTGGACCAGACCACCGTTTCGCCGTGGGTTGGTTACATGGACGTGGGCACCGAGGGTTACACCCTCCTCCAGACCGCCGACATCACCGCAACCATCTCGGAGCCGACCTCGGGCGACCCCAAGGCTGGCTACTTTGTTGGCTACCACTGCCCGGTTGGATACGATCAGGCGCAGTGGCCCGCCGCCCAGGGCAGCTCTGGCCAGTCCATTGGCGGTCTGTGGTGTGGCACCGACAACAAGCTGTACAAGACGCACTCGACCAACACCAAGCTGTGCCAGGCTGGTGCCGGCAACGTCAACATTGTCAGCGAGCTGAGCAAGTCCATCTACATTTGCAAGACCTGGTACCCCGGTAACGAGGGCATGTACCTGCCCACCGAGGTCACCGCCGGCTCGACCGTCTCGCTCTTCAACCCGTACCAGTCCGAGTCCTTTGAGTGGGAGGGTGCCACCACCTCGGCCCAGTACTACCTCAACCTCCAGGGTCTGTCGGCCAGCGAGGCCTGTGTCTGGACCAGCCCTTCTCCGTACGCCGAGAGCGCCGGTAACTGGGCTGGTGTCAACCTGGGCACCAGCGTCGACACGAGCGGCACCACCTACCTGTCCATCTTCCACAACACGCCCACCAGCACTGCTGCTCTTGACTACAACATTGTCATTAGCGGTAACGACGTTGACGGCACTCCTTGCAAGTACACGTACAGCAGCAACGAGTTCACTGGAGATGGAAACGGTTGCACTGTAAGTTTGAAATCCCATTGCTGCTAGAAATTCGGGGTAGATGAACAAGATGGCTAACCTTTATTTCTTCAAACAGGTCTCCACTGCTGGTGGCACCGTGACTGTGACGCTGTCCGACTAAATTATAAAACGGTTGCAACGTGTTTTCTGATGACGAGGTCGTGCTGCATTGTCTTTCCCTATCTAGCGTCAATCTTTTTCCATAAACCTTTTTTTTTCTTCTTCATTCTTCTCTATCTTCCCTTTCTTATTACCACTTGATACCTCGAAAGATGAACCTGGCTTTGTTGTTTCTAAAAAGAGAAAAGAACAAAAAAAAAAAGAAAAAAGACCTGCGCGTCTTTCTCCTCACAACCTCGCACTCTACCTCTTGATTATATAATATATGAGGCAAGATGTTTGATTGATACCCGGGGCAAGGCGGTCAGGGCAACTTTGCCACATGTATACCATATCACAAACCTATTATATGCACATAATTGCTATTTGTTTATTCTTGTCCCTTCTTCTTGTTTGTTTGTTTGTCTTATTTGGAGAGAACGCGGGTATCCGTCACTTCTTGCTCGTCACTCTCGAATATGTCTCTGGATTGGCCGATTTCGAGATTTGAAAAGTCGGTACCAAGGCCGTTGATTCATTCTTCACACACCAAGTAGATGCGATGGTCAACGAACAGAGGCATGGCGGGTAGTGGGAAGCAGCCACCAAGCGAGTGGTCGGAGCCGGCTGTACCAGTAGCTTGGCCGTGCTATCTTCTCAAACAATCAACACTATTCGACAAGTATTTCGTCTCTGGTCGGGCGTGCGGATAGCAACCTAGTCATGAGGGCTTTCTGGTTCCGGATTGCGCGAAGCAGGTCGACTCGTGGGGCGTTGGAGGAAGATGGGAAAGGAGAAGCCAGGCGTTCATAGCGACTGGCGGTGGGAGGTTACAGAAGTCGACGGGTCAAGGGAGACCAAGATTAGGGAGATGACTGTACATGTCAAGATCAGCTCGAGAATGTCTGCAAGAAGAAGGACTTGTCTTGTCTCCGCCATGACTTGGTGTCGAATGGATGCTTCTCCAAGCATAAGCGGCGTCTGGAGTTGGATGGAGGAAAGATAGATAGGCTTGCACACTGGGGCCTTGGGGTGCGTACCTCGTCCAGATGCGTTTTTCCGTCTCCTTTTCTTTCTGCTCTCTTTCTTCTTTTGTAAGAAGCAAGAAAGGAGCGTTATGGAAAGGGAAAGAGAGTCCATCAGTCGGCCAGTCACATTGCTGACTGGCTGGCTGGCTGGCTGGCTAGTTGGGTGGTCGGTTCTTGTTCTCAAACGCAAGGCATATGGAAAGAAAACAGAAAAGGAAAAAAGCAAGAATGATGACACAGTCATAACTTACACACTCACTCACTCTCTTAATTATATTCGAAGAAAAGAACAAGTAAAAACCAACAATGATACTCCGTGTAATTATAACTTAATCAACGTTCCTAGGTCCTTTATGCGCGCGTGTGTGTGTGTGTGTGTGTGTGCGTGTGTATGTATGTAAATCAGTAGTTGAGGGTTGGAAAACAGGGACTGACAACAGAAGTTTATCAATGACAAAACAAAGGGAAGAGAAGTGTACAATGGAGGTGATTCAAGGAAGGCCCTTGCGGCAGCTAACATGTTCGAGAGAAGATGAAGCTAGTATTACTATTCGTGTTGACGGAGAAGGAGGAAGGAGGAGGAGGAGGGCAAGGGAAAAGAGGAAGAGGAAGCAAGTAGAGTTCAACGGCCGAGCCCGCGTTCATATAGACGTAGACGTTTGCAGGAGAGGGAGAAGAGTCTAGCCTTCATAATCAAAGCGCTCGTTCACCCCAAAGAACAGGTGAATTGGCGCTGACTGGAATTTACCGGCATTCCTCATTCTCGGGTGAAGCGGTGGTTGAGGCCGAAGCAAAGTACCTGGGTTCCTCCGTCTGAGCTAATAGCTAGCCATGCGGTGCCTGCAGGCAGACTGTTAGTATCGTTGTCGATTAGTACATCTACAGAGTCTTGGTATGTCGTTGGAGTAAGAATGATAACTATGGTAGCAAATCGCGCGCGAAGTGGGCGCGAGCGAGCAGTCTACCGCTTACTTTGTATTTGAAGTCCACATTGATAGTAGCCTCCTCTTAAGCTAGCAAGTGGACGGTGGCTCTAACACGCAGGACCCGCTTTGGGGCGCGTGCTGTGGCGGGTGGAGTGGCGGGGTGGAGTGAAGGGCAGTGATCAGTGACGCAACGGCGTTTCAAGCTCGGACATATGTGGCACGCTGTGATGGCGGCTCGAGGAGCTGCTGTGTTGGAAAGAAGAGTGCTTGCATTTGTGATGGGAAGTCGGTGAGAAACAAGTGAGCATCAATGTTGACTTCGAGGGGTGATGAACGTGCTCAAACATCACATGTACCTGGGTACATACAGCCTGCCTTTGTTCCGGTGGTAATGGCACAGGTGGTAAAGGCGGGTAGTGTGGCAATTGGAGCTTGCTCCAGTGGGCTGGCAGCTGTAGGCTGCTATTCCTGGCCTAGCTTCAGCCTGTTTAGTAAAGCAGCAAGTGCTGGGCAATACGTACTGTAGTAGCCTCAGACCCCGAGTGCGGCGCGCCTGAGACGCCACGCAATTGCCATGACAGTCTTGCAGCTGAAGTTATTCTTGCTCCTTCTCTGTGCGCCGTCTTCCTCCTCCTTCATCACTCTCTTCTGTTGGCTTGCACCAACCACACCACCACCTTCACACAACACAGCCACCGCGCTCTTCCTGACGAGCTGCCTCCTCTCACACCTCACCCACCCACCCGCCGTTGCTGTTGCTGTTGCTGTTGCTTTCGTCGACTTCAGGCCATCTCGCCTCGTCTCTTAGCCTCCTCTCAGCTTTGCCAATCGACCGCTCGACTGGACCGGGCCGATTCCGACCTTGCTCTCGCACTTCCTCCTTCTCCTTGATGATTGCTTCCACGCGCCGGCCGCTACGATGAAGGCCAGCAGAGCTTCCCAGGCGGCGGCTCTGCTGCTAGCGTCGCTCTGGACGTCACCGCTGCCGCTGGTGCTGGCCAAGGACGAGCCGACCTTTTACGTCAAGCAGTTTGACCACTACCCGCAGAACCTCAACTACTTTGCCGGCACCGACATCATCCTCTTCCAGGACTTCGAAACCCAGAATGTCTGGCGCTCGGCCGACGGCGGCGCCACCTGGGGCATTCCCAACGACATCCCCCAGGGCCAGTCCTTCAACCTCGTTCTGCACCCCTTTGACAACCAGCGCGCCTACATCCTGACCCAGTCCACTTCGCACTGGCGCACCGATGACCAGGGAAAGACCTGGACCAGCTTCTTCACCGACGCCGAGTTCTCCCTCTTCCGCGAGGCCGCCTTCGACTTCCACGCCGACGACCCCGACCGCATCATCTTCAATGGCATGGACTGCCAGACGCTCTCGTGCGACGAGGTTGCCATGTACACCACCGACGGCTTCCGCTCCGACGCAAAGTTCCTGCGTGGCAACACGCAGGGCTGCTGGTGGGCCAAGGGCTCCGACCTGTTCACCACGGGTGCCGCCGACCTCGATCAGCAGCGCATCATGTGCATCCTCTCGGACCCGTACTCGCTGCTCAAGCAAGACAGTCGCCTCGTCATCTCCGACAACTACTTTAGCGCCACGAGCGCCGACGGCAAGATCCAAGAGTTTGAGCCGAATCTGGACACCGATAGGCCGGTGCGCGGCATTGTCAACATTGCCTCGCTCAAAAAGTACATCCTGGTGGCCACAGCGTCTCTCTTCACCGACGAGATGGAGCTGTTCGTGACGGACGACACCCTCAAGTGGCACCGGGCCATGTTCTCGGGCGACCACGCCGTCAGTCAAGAGGCCTACACGGTGCTCGAAAGCACAAACTACAGCATCCAGATTGACGTGCGAACCACGCGGCCCTCGAACCCCATGGGCGTCTTGTTCACGAGCAACTCCAACGGCACTTATTTCACGCGCAACATTGAACACACGAACCGCAATTGGCTGGGCCACGTTGACTTTGAGAAGATCAATGGCATACAAGGCATCTTCCTCGTCAACAAGGTCGAAAACTGGGAGCAGGTAGAAAACAAGTACGACGCCGAGAAAAAGATTGTGTCCGAGATTACCCACGACGACGGCCGCACGTTTACCTTTGTGCAGACACACGATGGAGGCGATAGGATCCACCTGCATTCTGTCACCCAGATGCGCAACGTCGGCAGCGTCTTTTCGAGCCCTGCGCCTGGTCTGGTCATGGCCAACGGCAACACCGGCGATAGCCTCGCGGACTACAAGGACGCTTACCTGTACATTTCGGACGATGCAGGCATGCACTGGCTACAGGGACCCAAGGGCCCGCACAAGTACGAGTTTGGTGACTCGGGAAGCGTGCTCGTTGCTGTGCTCGATTCGGATGAGACCGATCAGGCGGATATTGGAGAAATCAAGTACTCATTAGACCACGGCAAGACATGGAAGACGCAGGCGCTGCCTGACAATCTCCGCATCAGGCCTATCGTTCTCACAACGACGCCAGACTCTGCAGGTCTCAAGTTCCTCCTCTGGGGCACTTCTGGCGATGTGCGCGCGCCCAAGACGCAAATCATTTCCATTGACTTTGACGGCCTGCACGAGCGGACTTGTGGCGATGGCGACATGGAGAAGTGGCCGGCTAGAGTGAACGAAAAGGGCGAGCCGACCTGTTTGATGGGTCACACGCAAACCTTTACCCGTAGAAAGAAGGATGCCGAGTGCTTCTTGAAAAAGGATCACAAGCTGATTACGGTCCAGACCAACGACTGCGACTGCACCGACGCTGACTTTGAGTGCGACTACAACTTCCGTCGCGAGGGCAATGAGTGCGTGCGTGCTGGTGCCATCCAGACTCCCGAGGGTGCCTGCAGGAATGCCGGTCCAGACGACACCTTCATGGGCTCCTCGGGCTGGCGTCTGATTCCCGGAAACACGTGCAAGCGCAACGGCGGGAAGCAAAAGGATGATCCCGTGTCACGCAAATGCTCCGAGTCACAGTCGCCGCCCAAGGACCCCGCTAGCGGCAAAGTGGAGAGCACGCAACACGTTTTCGAGAATGCGCACAGCCTCCAGGTACTCTATCTCGAGCGCGGCGAGACGAGCGGCTCTGAAGACGAAACTGTGATTGCGAACGCCGGCAACAAGTTCTCGACGACGCACGATGGCGGCAAGACATGGGACACACCCTCGGCGCTGGACCAATCGTTTTGGAAATTCGTCCCGCACGCCTACTTCAAGGACATGGTCTTTTTCATCAAGGCCGATGGCACAGTTGTGTACAGCACCAACCACGGCAAAACCTTTGACAAGTTTACCGCGCCCACGCCGCCCAGGCTTTCGAGACAAGACTCTCCATTGGCCTTCCACCCCGACAAGAAGGACTGGATGATTTGGGTTGGCGAAAAGTGCGTGGATCAAGACAACTGCTACATGCAAGCATCCTTCTCCAGAGACCGCGGCGATAATTGGGAGACACTTAAGCGCTACGTCTGGCACTGCGAGTTTACCGGCTCCAGCGAGTACAAGTTTCGGGACCAAAACCAAGTGCTGTGCACAGCTAGGAAGAGGGAGGACAATAGCGATACCGACAACCCCTGGCAGCTTGTCGCCGGCCCCTATCTCAACTTTGAGAGTGCCAGCGAGGTTGTGCAGAGCGACGTCAAGGACTTTGCCACCATGTCTGAGTTTATTGTCGTCGCTGCGTCCAACAGATCAGAGGACACTCTGCGCGCCATGTCCAGTATGGACGGCAAGACGTATGCGCAAGCTCATTTCCCCCACAACTTCAAGGTCAACCATCAGCATGCATACACGGTACTCGACAGCTCCACACACGCAGTCAACCTCTTTGTGGCCACGAGCACGGATGCCACTGATGACACAAGGCGGTATGGCAACATCATGAAGAGCAACTCGAACGGCACCTCGTATGTGCTGAGCATTGCAGACGTCAATTGCGACGACCAGTACTATGTCGATTTTGAAAAGATCCTCGGCATCGAGGGCATCATGTTGGTCAACACCGTGGCGAACAAGGACCAGCCCAAGCAGCCCAAGAAGCTGCAAACGCAAATCACCCACAATGACGGTGCCGAATGGGCATACCTGCCGCCACCTGCCAAGGATATGCATGGCGAATCGACGGGCTGCAGCGGCGCAGGCACCAAGGACTGCGCTCTGCACGTCCACGGGTACACGGAACGCGCTGACCACAGCCGCACCTTTTCGTCTGCTGGATCCGTTGGCATCATGTTTGCCTGGGGCAATGTCGGCGCAGCGTTGACCCCCAAGGAGGAAGCCAACACATACATGACGACGGACGGAGGCATTACCTGGAAAGAGGTGAAAAAGGGCCGCTGGCTGTGGCAGTTTGGCGACCAAGGATCCATTATCGCCCTGGTCCCGTTCGACGAAAGCGCAAAGTCTGTCTGGTACACGACGGACGAGGGCGTCAGCTGGACCGAGTACCAGTTTGCGGACAAGGAATTGCGCGTGGTTGATTTCACCACGCAAAAGTCGGGTGTCTCGCGTAAATTCATTGTCTGGACCGTCAACGGCGACAATGTCGTGTCGTCCATGATCGATTTCACGGGCCTTGCTGACCGTCCTTGCCTGCAAAAGGAAGACGCCGCCGAGTCCGACTACCGTGTCTGGTCGCCCAAACACCCGCTGCAGCAAGACGACTGTCTGTTTGGACACGTGACGCAGTACATGCGAAAGAAGACGGATAGACAGTGCTACAACGGGTACAGGATTGAGCACGTTTACAATTCTCAGGACTGCACCTGTAGTCGTCGGGATTTTGAATGGTATGATTTGCTTCTTGAGAGACATTCTCTCGCAGTACCCACTCCTGACTAAAGATGTTCATTGCTAACTTTTTTTTGATACAGTGACTACAACTATGAGCTCACCGACCACGAAGCCTGCAACCTCGTCTCGGGTCTTGAACCCGTCGACCACATTCAATACTGCAAAGAAAACCCGGACCAAGTCGAGTACTACGAACCCACAGGCTACCGCAAGATCCCCCTCTCCACGTGTTCTGGTGGGCAAGAACTCGACAAGGCGAGCGCTCCCCACCCTTGCCCCGGCAAAGAAGACGAATTCGAGCAACGCCACGGCCTTTCCGGCGTGGGTCTCTTTTTCGCCATCGTCATCCCCTTTGCGCTTGCCGGCGTGGCGGGCTGGTGGGTGTGGAACAAGTACGGCGCGCAATTCGGCCAGATCCGCCTGGGCGAGTCTAGTGTCGGTGGAGACAGGTCGTCTTTCAACTATGGCGCGGGCGCGTTTGACTCTGATTCGAAACTGGTGCGGTACCCCATCATTGCGCTCAGTGCGGTTGTTGCTGTTGCCGGGGCGATCCCGCTTGTTGTCGGTGGGCTATGGCGCGCGGGTGTTGCGACTGTCGATCGTGTGAGATATGGCGCTGGTGGCGGTAGCGGAGGCGGGTTTTCGAGACTTGGAGGCGGTGGTATTGGGGGTGGCAACAGACCATTTACAACGAGGGATAGTTTTGCGAGGGGGAGAGGAGATTATGCTGCTGTCGACGATGATGAGGGGGAGTTACTGGGGGATGATAGTGATGAGGAGGTGTAGTCTGGTCCG
>KZ678771.1:0-10885 GCA_003019895.1 Coniella lustricola
CCCCCATGAAAGTCCATCAACAACACCGTGACCAAGACAAGGAGACAAAGAGCAGCCAACCCTTGGAAGCCCAGCATAATGTTGGCGCCCAATGGATTCGATGTTGAAGAAGATCTCACGGCATTGCTGCCATTCCTGGTCGGGTTGGGCTGGCTGTGCTTCACGTCAAGTACTTTGTTCTGTGCAATAATTGCGATCTTCAGGGTCTCGTGGAGGGGATCATTCTCCATAATTCATCCAAGTTGCAGGTTATCACACCCCAACAGGGCCCTGGCGTTTGTTTATCCTCCTCCCCCTCCCCCTCCAGACTTGGCCACGCAGCACGCGAGCGAGCCAGGTTTCGTGTGCTAAGAAGGGTTCCGATTTCCGGTTTCCAGATCCGGTGGGCCTTGGAACTCTTTTCTTGTCGTTGGGCAGCACATGTATGCCCAATGCACAAATAAGCTTTCTGGTGTCAAGGCGGCAATAATTTCTCAAACATCAATGGCCTCACCAATCAGGTACCGAATGGAATGCTCCGTTTGTTTCACTCAAGTCTGCAAAACTTGGAGAGGTATCTTCTTGCTACCATCCAATCTGTTCATATCCATGCCAAATGCACAGTCGCCCAGTGACAATTCCTGCTTTCCAACTCTTCCCAAGAAGATGAAGCTATCCAGTGTAAGGCATAGTAATGCTTGATCCTGGCCGTCATGAGCTGCCTTGTGTATCTATATGTTTGGCGGAGAAATTGGGGAGATGTAGGTCTGCCCTGGGGATCTACGCTGTGCAAGAAAGTTCCCTGGTAGCAGGTCTTACGAACGCCTCGGTTTCGGTATGCCGGGTTGCTGTTGGATTCCGCGGGTTTGGATGGGATTTTGAGGCCGTTCTGGCATGTGTGGTCTCGTAATTATTGCTGGGGTTATATTTGGCATGGTACATGTATTTTTACTCGATACTTGTATGGTTGTACGGTCATCGTGAAGTCATGTGACGTGGAACAGAATACGATGAGTTGGTTACACCTCAAGACTTGTTTGGGCCGGAGAGGATGTCGAGATGTTCGTGTTAGAGGTCTGAATCCACTGGACGCTGCAGCAAGCTGAGGCATTGCTCTACCTTTGCTTGAAATGGCACGAATGAGGCCGTAGCACAGACTCGATGCTCGAAAGCACGTAGATTGTCTGGCTTGTACAGCATCTCCCAAGCATATCTCACGACTTGCATCATGCCTCGGTTGGAAACACCTTGCGTCCAGCGAACCACGTCTCGACCACGTTTGCCTGGAGCAACTGCTGCTTGTCCCAAACCATATCCATGACGGCCAAGTCGGCGTTCAAGCCCTTCTCAATCGAGCCCGTCCGGTCCTCCATAAAACAAGTATAGGCACTGCCGCGACTCGCCGCAACAATGCTCTCGCACAGCCCCAGCGCAAAGTGCACGTTGAATGCCGTCTCGGACTCTGGCTCCCGCGCACTCCGCCGTGTCGTCGCCACATAGCAGTTGGCCGCCACCGCATGCGGCGCCGTGGGCGCATCACTGCCCAGCGCAAGCGTCGCGCCTCCGTCGGCAAACTCGCGGTACGCAAACGCTCGTGCACACCGGTGCTCGCCAATCAGCCGCGGCCAGGCGCGCAGGATCGCAGGGTCAGAGTGCACGGGTTGCACCGACGCCGTGATGCCCAGCTTGCCCAGGCGCGCGGCGTCCTCGGCCGACGCCAGCTCCAGGTGCTCGATGCGAGGCCGCTGCGCAGGCTTCACCTTGGCTTCGATGACGTCGACGGCGTTGCGTACGGCCAAATCGCCAATCGCGTGGATGGCGACCTGGATCCCGGCCTGGCTCGCCTCGTCGACGGCGGGCAGGAGCATCTCCTTGGTCCACACGGGGCGCGCGTCGGTGCCGTTGTGCGAGTACGGCGCGGCCAGCGCGGCGGTGCACGAGTCGACGATGCCGTCTGTGACGATCTTGATGCCTGCGACGCGCAGGTCGGGGCTCGTGTGCGCGTTCCACGCGCGTGCATGGCCGGCGATGGTGCGGACTTGGTCGCGCAGGTTGGCCTCGTCCTCGGACGGGGTGAGGAACCAGTACGAGGCGAGGCGGATGGGCAGGTCGGGCCTGCGCTTCTTGAGCGCCACAAGACACTGCCACGCTTCGCGGTCCATGCCGAGCTCGGTGATGCCGACGTAGCCCTGGGCGTTGTACGCGTCAATCGCTTGCTCGATGGCTGCCGTGCGCTCCTGGAGGGTCGAGATGCGCGACAGCCACGGCCAGATCATGGTGAAGACGACGGCCTCCTCAAAGTGGCCGGTGGCGGTGCCGTCTGCATCGCGGTAGATGGTGCCGCCTGGCGGGCTGGGAATGGTCTTTACGTGGAGGGTCTCGTCGAGCTCGTCGATGCCGGCCTGGTTGGCCCACACGCTGTGCAGGTCCTTGGAGTCGACGTAGATGGGCCGCGGGTCGAGGTCGTCGAGCAGGCGGTGGTGGATGCCGTCGGGCGTCTGGGCGTGGCGCCAGGACTTGGCCATGATGCGCGGCAGCTCTGGGTGTGCGGCGGCAAAGGCCTTGATGGCGGCGCGGATCTCGTCGATGTTGGAGCACGGGGTCAGGTCGACCTTTTGGAGCGAGAGGCCAAAGAGGAGGAGGTGCACATGGCCGTCAAAGAAGCCCGGTAGCACGGTGCGGCCGTGCAGGTCGTGGATGGCGGCGCCGTTGGCGCGGGCGGCCTGCATGGTCTCGTCCTGGCTGGAGCCGTCGAGGCACGTGTTGATGTGTTTGATGGTGCCGTCGGCGCCGATGAGCAGGCTCGTGGCGAAGGAGGCTTCTTGGTCTTTGCCCGAGGGCCCCCTGGGCTGGAAGATGCGGCCGTTGGCGAGGATGGTCTCTTTGGCGGCCATGGCGGGCTTTGCGCTGTGTGGACTTGTGGACAGATGCTGTCGTGCACTCGAGAGTGGATTTGCTCTTGTCGAGCTGTGGCTGGATAATCACTCAACGATCAGACGCTGGATGGAAACAGAGACGCCAGATATGTCTCTGTCAGTCGACGGTCGTGAGTCGCGCAGCGGCCAATCTCGAGAACTGACTTTCTCGATAGCCCAGCTGTCTCTTCTAGCTCCGGGAAGGGCTCTGAAATGGTTCGTTGGAAGGGTGGACTAGCCGTTGGGCACAAACACAGAACAAGAGGAGGAGGAGGAGGCATCGTTCTGGCTCGCCGTCTTTGCACACCTGGCGTTCTTGGGCCCAAGTACATAACATATAGTAGAAACCGGCTCCACACTCCACTGCCCAGGCCGCGATAACGGAGCGAGTGTGCGCGCCTCTGTGTACGTGAGTGCTTGAAGGATCCTCCATGGGGAGTTGAAAGGGCCGCAGGGGGAGTGTGCGTCTTATTCTGACCAGAACAGCCGATGGCAGTACAAGACTCAGTCAGTCTCTTTTGGCTGCATCTCATCTGCAATGGGTCAAGAGGATTCCAGGCTGGAATGCACTTTGTTGATTCAAAGAGCAGTGTACACTGCCCGGCAATCCTGTAAATACCACACTGGAAGTGCCGGTACATCAACGGCTAATGCCATTCCAACCTTGTAGAGTATGTAAACAAGCCATGCTTCAAGGCATGACTGTGGCAGATCTGACCATGGAACGGAAGCAAGGAAGATGAGAAAGGACGGCGAAAGAATGGGAGTGGCAGAAACACTTTGGAAGTGTTCTTTGATGCATGTGCCTGGTGCTGAAAAGGATAGTGACAAGCACCGGGACTTGCGCTGCACACCATGTTCCCGTCTCTTGCATTCAAATCTTTGCTGTCCCATACAAAGGCAATGATTGATCAGATAACATGGGAGACTTTGGACATGGTTCGAGTATACATGTATTGTAAAAAGTAAAAGGGAAAAAAAAAAAGACAGCAGTGAAGAGGACGCCGCCCACGGGTGCTACGGTGGGCAAATATATCCAGCAATGCATCCGAAAAATAAACCTGCAGCAGTACACTTTGTCCGTGATGAACCGACGTGCATGCCGTTCACGCTGACAAGAGTTAAGCAATCGTTCAAGGTTGCGTCCGCTTTATCCACAAAAAGACTGAACACGAAGAGGGGACTTGCATCTTTGGGATCAACGTGCATCTTCACGATGACGATGCATCATGCGCAACAGAGAAGACAAGACAACATGATCGGCAAGGGTTATATTTTGATGTTCATGTACGAAGCAATGCCGTGCTTGCGGCTCCGCATGGCATCAAAGTAACGGTCATTGACACCAAAAAGAAGAGAAAAAAAAAAGGAAAAAAAGGACGAAAAAAAAAGAAAAAAAAAAGAGGTCCGACAAGGACACAGAACAATACTCTACACCCCTTGGCCTTTGGCAGGGCTGCGGTCCACCCTTCGTCTTGGCTTACAAGTGGTTCTTTGACAGTGCATGTTCCAGGCCTTGCTATGTACAAGTAGAGTCTCGAGGAGGAGGAGGAGGAGGAGGAGGAGGAATAGGGAGGGCCAATGCCTCGGCAAGCCGCTCATGAAGTGGCCCTACTCTCGCAGCCCGAACACGGCCACAAGCAACCCTCAGGGACCAGCAAAACACAAACGCGGCTGTGCAAGATCTGCAAGAACCATCTCCCCAAGTCTCGAGCAGCCCAGCAAGGTTATCCGGTCTTGGCCCAAGGGGTAAGTTTGTTTTGGCACAACAAAAGCACATCTTGTGTGTTGTGTCTTGAACTCTCAGCAAGAAGATTATAGAGCACAAGAGCCGAGCAAAAGCGTCGTGTCCATGTCAACCAGATCCTCGCAGAGGCTGTATCAAGTATACAGCATCTTGCACACAAGATACAGCAGACCGACCCACGCAGCCGCCAGCACCTCGATAGTGGATCAAAGATGACGCTGGCCTACCTATACTAGTACATGCCGATACAGTACATGCAGCACATCTAAAGGTATCTCCATAAAATTCCCCAAGCCCGCAAAAAAACCCTCCTGAGTGGTGCATTTGCCAGAGCCCTCATGTGTTGTTGATCTTGTTCGAAGCTGGGTCCGCAGTCTTCCCACGGCTGGCCCAGAACCTGCAAAGACACACGTCAAGACCTTGCCAACCTCGCCATGAAGGCAACGGATTGCGTGCTGCGATACAACCGAGACTTGAACAAGCAGCATCGCGCAGAGACCGCCCAGCCAACACATCGACTACCCAGTGCGGTGCCAGGGAGGACATCGAGACATGGAGACGGCCTCGCCCTCGCAGCCTCTGCGGCCGTCCAAAATGTTCAAATACGGCACCTTCTCGTCGCTCTTTGGGGCTTCCAAGAGCCAGAGCGCCCCAGCCTCTGACCCAGACCAGTCTGCGCCGTCGTCCCAGAACCAGTCTGCTCAGTCGTCCCAGAACCAGTCTGCATCACAAGGAGGAGCAGCAGCAGCAGCAGCAGCACCGACTTCCTCCGCTGCCAAGCCAAGGCCACGGTGGTTTCGCATCTCGTTGGCCATCATGGGTGCTGCAGCCGTGGCGTTGCTCGTGGGCCTGCTCGCGGGCCTGCTCACCAGACATGCCAGTGCTGGGACTTCGGATCCAGCCACGGGCGGCAACGCGACAACCAACAGCACAAGCAGGCCCAACATTGTGTTTATCATGACGGACGACCAGGACAAGAGGCTGTACTCGACGGACTACCAGCCCGTGTTGCAGCGGGAGCTGGTGGCCAAGGGAACGAATTTCACAAACCACTACACCACACAGGCACTATGCTGCCCTGCCCGGTCGTCCATGTTGCGGGGCCAACAGACTCGTGAGTGCATGTGTTTCTGGAGATAGGGATGGGAGGGCGGCATGTCCAGACTGACGTTGTTGGGGTGTGTGTAGACAACACAAACATCACCAATGTGGTGAAGCCGGGTGGCTCGTACAACAAATGGGTGCTCTCGGGCCAAGACACAGACTATCTTCCGCACTGGATGAATGCGGCTGGCTACAGAACAGAGTGTAGGCTGAACATTCTGCTGCCAATCCTTGGTCGTCCGTGTCCTGGCTAACAAGCACTCCCAGACATTGGCAAGGTGATGAATGGATATGGTGTCTCCAACTACAACGTCACGCCCAAAGGCTGGGACCATGTGGATGGCTTGGTAAGTCGACTGACTGTACGGATTGCACAGGTCGACCAGCTCGTGGGCTAAGACACAGACAGTTGGAGCCTTATATCGACGACTACAATGTGCCTATCTGGTCTGCAAATGGTACGTCTTGGGTGCATGTTGGCCGCTCGCCAACCGCATGGGGATCCCGTTGCTGACTTGGTTCGTCCCAGGCGACAAGCCCGTCTACTACCCCGGTTGGCACCAAACAGACGTGACCCGTCTGAAGGCGTAAGTCTGCTTCTTGGACCACAGAGCGCCGTCCTATCCACTGACGCTTGACCGGCATGCCAGACTTGACCGACTCGACGTCCTGACGAACCAGTCGGACCCCTTCTTGTTGACCATCACCCCGTTCACGCCTCACGTGGCTTATGAGCAAGGCAACCCGTCCAGCCGGTGAGTTTTACACTTTCTAGTCGCAGAGGTACATCCAACGTTCCAGCTCGTCTTAACAATGCCGTGTCCAATCCCAAGGCCCATTCCTCTCCAGAGACACATGGAGCAGTTCCTCAACGCCACGGCACCGCAGACGCCCAACTTCAACCCGGCTGCCGCGTACCAGACCCAAAAGTCTGGCTGGCTGCAGTATCTGCTGCCCATGAACGACTCGGCCGTTGACTTTGCCGACTTTGTGTACCAGTCGCGTCTGCAGGCCCTCCAGGGCATCGACGAGATCATCGAGGATGTCGTTGCCATGCTCGAGGCCAAGGGCGTGGTGGACAATACCTATAGTCAGTCCCCATGCCGAGCACTCTTTTCCCGGGACCCCTTGACCAAGCCAAACAAACCCCGTCAGCGATGTACACAGCAAGAACTGACAGACAGCTCCCACAACAACCAACAGTCATCTACACGTCCGACAACGGCTACCATCTGGGCCAGCACCGCGTCCCAGGCGGCAAATCGCTCTTCTACAACGAAGACACCAACATCCCCTTTGTCGTGCGCGGCCCCTCGGTGCCCCAGGGCGTCGTCTCGACGCTGCCCAGCCTGCACCTCGACCTGGCGCCGACCTTTCTCAGCATTGCCGGCCTCAACGCCTCGTCGGCCGCGTGGCCGCCCTTTTTCGACGGCCGCAGCCTCCTCGACCAGTGGCAGGCCCCGCTGGTCAACAACGCGACGGGCGCGGGCCACGGCAACTCGCGCGAGGCGCTCAACATTGAGTACTGGGGCCTGGTCGGCATCGAGGCGCCGTCGGGCCCGGAGCTGGGCGGCTCGTACTACAACAACACGTACAAGACGATCCGCATCGTCGGCGACGAGCAGAACTGGGCGTACGCAGTGTGGTGCAACGGGCAGACGGAGCTGTACAACATCAGCGCAGACCCGTACGAGCTGACGAACCTGGCGCGCGCCGACAACGTCTCGGCCGAGCACCAGCGCGTCATCAACCGCCTCAATGCGCTGCTGATGGTCACCAAGTCGTGCGAGCAGGAGCGGTGTCGCGATCCGTGGGCGCAGCTGGTCCCCGACAGCAACAGCAGCAGCAGCAGCAGCAGCACGACAGACACGGTGCTGTACTCGCTTGTGCAGGCGCTGGACGAGGCATATGACTCGTTCTTTGCAGACTTTGAAACGGTCCAGTTTGATACCTGCATGCAGTACCAGTGGGCCGACAACGAGACGCCCTTTTTCCCGCCGCTCGACACGCTGGACGGCGGCGGGCTGGGCAGGGCGTGGCGCAACGAGACGGTGGACATTGCGGCGTCGCCTGGCACGAGGTCGATCCAGACGCCCAACTACTACGGCACAGCTGCGCAGAGAAACGCGACGTTTGCGCAGATGGACGCTGCATCGCGGTACATGACGGAGGCCGAGATTGCGGCCACGATTGGCTGAGATGTTTTCTGTGGACAAGAAGAGTGTGTGAGAGCATGGAGAGGGGGGGTTTTCCTTGCATATAGACTAGACAGCGGCATGGATTTATTTCACAGCATCAGCATTACTGTGTCCTTCAGACAGAGCCTTGGTTCCGAGTCTCTGGACGTGTGGCCTCTGATGTGTAGTAAAGGAGTGATGAGTGTGGCCCCGTTGATGATATTGAATCCCGTTGCATATCGGGACGAGGACCAGAGCCCAGTCGTTGAGATGACCGAGACTCACAATTCCAATACATTTGTATAGAACAAAACAACGTAGCCAAGAGCAGCGTCGTCTTTGACGCACCATGCCATGCCAAGCAGCACGCCACAAGAAGAAGAAGAAGAAGAAGAAGAAGAAGAAGAAGAAGAAGAAGAAGACGACGTTTACTGTTTACTGTGTAGTACCAATGACCAACGTGCAACACCCATCGCACAATAGGTTCTGGTTTACGTCTATTATACTCAAATGCTCTGACCAACTCCAATGACCCATTTCGATAAGCACAACCAACCCACCCCCCCAAAAAGGCCTATCAGCCACTGCGAGAGTCTCCAGTGGAGCCGCCGTCTGCGATCCGAAGAGGCTCCGCTCGCTCGAGGGCGACGCCAACGGCCTGCGGGGCGGGGGACTTGACTCGGGCGCAGTGATGGCGGTCTTGTGGTACATCTAGACACTTTGAAGTTGTTGGTAATTATATCTACATGCTCTTTGGTTCTTCTTCTTCTTCTTCTACTTCTTCTTCTGCTTCCTCTCTTCCACATGTGGCAGTGAATGTTTGTAACTGGTGTGAGTTGTTGACGGCCCATGAACCGCGACGACCATCTCCTCACCATTCCCTCGCTGGGCCAGCACTCGGGCTCACCACCACAGAGCCAGAAACCCTCGCAATGCCCTCTATTCCCTATCTCCCGCGCCTCTCTGCGCTGACCGACTACCTCACCAACCAAGTCGACTACACCCCGCACCCTCTGCACATCCTGGCCCTCATTGGCATCCTCGCCGTGCTGCACCACGTCGAGCGCGCGCTCGACCTCTTTTCCTTCCATTTCCGCGCTTCCACGCTGTCGTCGTCGTCGTCGTCATCGTTGTTCCGACCCGCGGCCCTGCTGCAGGTGTATAAACGCCGCGGCCCAAAACCGACGTATGCGCTTGTTGCGGGCGATGGCGCGCTGGGGCTGGGCGTTGCGAGGGCGTTGCTTGCAAGGGGGTTTGGGGTAATTGTTCTCACTCGAAGTGGTGATGGTGGTGGTAATGAAGCTGTCGAGACGACAAAGAGGGAGCTGCGTGAGGTTCTCAGGCTTCAACGCACCGCCGAGGCTGAGGCAAAGGCAACAGACGAGGCAGAGGAAGACACCACCACCACTACTACTACCACCATCATCGACGACGACGACAACGATGCCCTCCTCGACGAATACATCCACGTCCTGCCTCTGGACGCCGCGACAGCCACGCCAGACGAAATGGAAGCGGCCCTCCGCAGCGCCATTGTGGACGGGAACCTGCGCGTTTCGATCCTCGTCAATGCCGGCCAACCTCACGCATCGCCAGCAGCAGCAGCACCAGCAGCAGCAGTAGGACCAGCGGGACCACTGTCAACCCTTGCGCCAGACGAGATCGACACCGTGCTCGCTCGCGAAACACGCTTCATCACCCGCCTGACGGCTCTCATGATGCCTGTCCTGGCGCACCGCGGCGCAGGCGTCGATGCAAAGGGTATGTCGTTTGGCACACACCGGCGGTCGTTGGTTCTGAATATTGTCGAGAGTGAGAGTGGAAGCGAGCAAGAGGACGAGGAAGAGCAAGGGAGCGGTGTTGTGCATCGGGGCGTGGCGGCGTTCCGCAGGGCGTTCACCCAAGCGCTCGCAAGGGAGGTGGCGCGTGAAGAGGGCCTGGGACATATTGACGTGCTGGGAGCGGTGGTTGCTGGTCATGGCGCAAAGAAGGAGGACGACCAAGCACTGGGAGACTTGGTGGTGCGCAAGACGGACAGCGCGGTCGGCCGAGGCTGGAACGAGATGTATCCCGAGTGGAGGCTGCAAATGCGGGTTGTGGTGAGGGAGCTCTTGGGCGAGGACAGGGCGAGGAAGTGGTTTGGGAAGAAGAAGCAGAAGCAGAAGAAGCCGAGGATGGGTGAGGCTGAGGAGTCGAAGGAGTGAATCCTGTGTCTGGCTCGAGGTCGTGATAGACGATGCTAGAGTCCTGACGGAAATTACATGTATATACATATATATACACATATATACCAATCATATATATACATATATATATATATATATATCAGTCATATATATACACATATATCAATCATATATATATACATATATACCAATCATATATATACATATATCTCAATCATATGGAGACCCGTTATGAGCCTCGACACTTGAACCACAAACTAATCCGCAAAGCCATTAAGAGTTATATATTATGAATTCCCCTTGCTCTACTCCCAATATACAAGACGAGGTCTCGCCTCATGCCGCCGCCGGATCCAGCCTTGCTTGCTTGCTTGCAAAAAGTTTGTTGATTACATTACCACATTGTCACGAAAGAAAATCCCATCTGCTCCTGTACTGTATTCTCCCATGTCTCGATCGACAAGACATGCTTTTCCCTTTTCTCCTCCCTCCTTTTTTCTTTGGTTTCTTTTCCTTTTTTTCCCCATCTATTCTTTCATTATTTAAAATTCGCCATGATTCACGCACCTACTCGGCAGCCTCAACAGCGTCAGAAGCAGCAGAGGCATCCTCGGGCGAAATGGCCGACAGCGCACCCAGAATGCTGTTGACCTCGTCGTCGCGCTTCTACTTGTCATCAGGCTCGTTGGCAACAGCGGCGGCACTGGCGTCCTCGGGGCTGTTGGCAGACAACGCAGCCAGGATGCTGTCCATCTCCTCGTCTCTCTTCTTCTTGTC
>KZ678772.1:0-14794 GCA_003019895.1 Coniella lustricola
CCGGTCGAGACACATCCAAATTGCATATGGTAGGGGCAGAGGGAGAGGGAGAGGGGAGCCCCCACGACCTCAAATGACGGACTTCAAGGATGTTGAGCGGTTTTTGGGTTTTTTTTTTTTTTTTTGGGGGAGGGGGGGGGGGTTGTTGTTCTTCCTGGTTTTTGTTTTATCAGCTCGATCATGGTTCGTCACGTCGTCGCCCTTTGATCTGGCCAAGCACCGTCTTGGGAAGGCCACCCAGTCGAGCAACGGGAGGACTGACGCGGGCTCAAAGACGATAGATCAGGTTTGCCAGGGATATCATCATGCCGACAAGAGCCTGTTGTTGTCGCTTGAACAGCGAGGCACGCATCAGCCCCGGCCCGCACACGCACTGGCGCAATGGCGCAATGTCCTCGGCCTGTGTGGAGTCTGGGCCATGCTGTGTTTGATCCTTGATCGGATCTTCCAGACCCTATAACAGAGTGATTATACTACTCACTAGATTTGCAAGACCAAAGTACCGTCCATCTCCATTCACGCTTGCTCTCCACAACATGATTCGTGCGTGTGCTCCTTGGACCATATCCCGTTTATTCCCATCGGCCGATTGCTATCGTCCAACATGCCCCCAACAGTACCAGCCAGCCAGCCAGCCAGCCCACTCACTTACTGACTCCAAAGTACTATAGTATCAGCCCAGGCTCAGGGACCTCTTGACTGGCCATGGCCATCCCGGGGAAAAAAAAAGAGCCAGACCAGGGTGTGTCGACGAGCCGGCCCTCTGGAGAAATTATCAACAACGGTGCGGAAATGACTAGTTGCTGTTCGGTGCCGAATATGGATGGGAAATGCTCGCTGGGCCCCGCTCTGGCATCAGCTAGGCGAGATAACCGCCTGGCCCGGCCAGATCGATCACTTTTGAAAGAGGAGAACAAGAAAGAAAAGAAAAAAAAAGGGCCCCAGTATACTAAGCGGGCCCTTCCTTGTGTCTGGCCAGCCAGGTCCAGGGTCAAGATATCAACTCTTCAACGGAGCATCTACAAGATCCATGCTTGCTGGAAAGGGCCTCCTCAAAGTTCCAAGGACCATGTACTATGTAGTATAAAAGTACAGTACATTGCATGACTACCGCGCAAGATCCCGGGATTGTGCAAGGACAAGGAATATGTGCTGAACGGCTTCTACGCGCTTACTGTGCGCTCTCATCACCCATTCATTCTCCAACCCCCCTCGCTGAAGAAACGGGATAAAGACAACGGGTTGGGACTAGTCAGGAGAGAAAAGGAAGAAAAAAAAAGACAACGGGCTGTATGTGATGTGACGAGGGGCCGCGCAAAGGAAGACAAGCGACACACAAGCGAGGGAGCCCACACTTGTCCACGGTCATGTGCACTCGGCATTTCACCATTCATTCATTCCTTGCCTTGGTCGTTCGTATGGCGGCCGACGATCTCGCCATTGATAGAACATGTATCGTGACCGGAGTGTACAAAGTAATCATCTACAACGTGGGTGGTTTTTTTTTTTTCCTTTTTTTTTCCTTCTTCCTTTCCACGTATATACCATGTACATACCGGATTGATAGTCAACTCGTACGGGAACGGCTCACAGAGCAGCCCTTTGCACAAGCAAGACAAAAGCCACTTTGCTTGCTTCGAGGCGACTGGAGGCGAGCGTGGCGGACCTTTACCCTGGCTGGAACATTCTGAGATTATGTACTTGGATAGGATCCACCTGGAGCCGAGATGGTGATGGCCCAAGTCACCCTCGTACCGCACCGCACCGTACCGTACCGTACCGTACCTTGTCTTTGCCGAACGGTCAGGTCGGTCCACGGCTCGAGAGACCCCAGATCCTGGCTGAGGGAGAACTCCCCATGTTCATCACTTGCTGGCAAGCAGATTGTCTACCGCAAATGCGACACATCACGTATGTCAGTTTGTCAAAGACAGAACGGGTCTTTCAGCGCTTGTGTTACACCAAGCGGAGCGCATCCTTCTCTCTCTCTCTCTCTCTCTCTCTCTCTCTCCTGATATCAGCCCCGTTCAAGGAACCAGCTCGTACGCAATGAATGGATGCATGCATGGATGAAAGCTGTTGACCTCTTGAATGGCACGGCCCTCGTCCTCGCATGGAGCATGAGGGGCTGGACATGTCTGCCCAAGTTGGAAATAGCAATGTTGTGGCTGGGAGCAACACTGCCATGCTGGATTGGACGTGTGAGTGTTTGTTTGTACCAAGAGCCCGAGTCTGAATCTGGGTCCAGATGTCGGGGCCATGATGGTGACCAACTTGTTCCATCTTGTCTCCCACCGGGGGTTTTCGTCTCTGGGGATATAGCAGAGTCTGTTCAGAACAGACACGCTGTTTGAATCTTCTTTGCCAAAAGAAATCGCTCTTGCAAGTCAGCTTCTACAAGTGTGTGATATTCGGCCTGAAATGCTCTGGTCAAATCGTTCCAGTAGAGTCTACACACTGAATGGCCCGTGACATGTCTCAAACTCAACGTCTACTCATTGTTGTTGCCACTGCGGTGTTCCATGAAAGAGCAAGTGAAGGGAGGCTTCGCATCGTGTCAAGCCTTTGGTGATCCAGTTGACAAACAAAAATCCCAAACCATGGTAGTTGCTGTGTCTAGCAGTAGAGAAAATCCTTTCTGGTATCTATGTTGACTCGATCTTGATATCTTGAGCCCTATTTCAGACTCACAACCATGCACAAGGATGCTCTTCTGTTGGTCCTGTAATGCTACCATGCCATCTCCGTCTGGGCTCTCCCAAACTCAAAACGAAGGTGTATCCTAGGAATACCAAAAATTCAAACGATAAAAACCGAGTGAGCATACTGGAGTGGCCACATTCTCGCGGGCGGATATTCGAGCCTGACTATTCTGTTCGAGACCCAGTGTGCAGCTTTTCCGCCCCCATCGTCCTCCAGACACTGACCGCACATGACATTCCAACTCGCCATATATGCAAGTCTCCAGAACCGGTCGTTCAAGGAGCTCCCTTCATCTACACCATCCCGTATCAGATGTTCAGCTGGGAGGGACGCCCTTGCATGGGAGGATTCAGACGTCGTATTGAGGAATATGCACATCAACAAACTAGGGATTTTCCACGTGCAAGAAAAGTTCAAATGTCACAGAGGAGGAACTCAATGTGATGGAGGGGTTTTTGCCATTGTTGTTGTTGTTGTTGTTGTCTTGTTCTCTTCAACCGTCGGAACCCCCTATGATACTTTTGATCACGTCCTGTCAAGGCAATACTACTCTGACATGCATACAGACGTATGGGAATATCCCAAATATTGGAAACAACAAACCCGGTGCATATATATATATACATACATATGTGTGTGTATGTGTGCAGTAGTTCCCCACCAGCATGGAGGAATATTGTCTAACGGGCGGCACTGTCGCCCCATGCTTCGTCCTCCAGGGCCGCAGCGTGCGCATAGAATGCGCGCCGTTCCAATCCATCTGTGATGATGATGTGTCGCTAATCTTGTTTTCCAGATTTTGCGTCATTGCCTCTCAACGTAGAATGTAACGACAAGGTGCAGAAAAAAGAAAAGGCATCTATCCTGCAATTCAAGCTATTGCGGTATGTGTCATTGTGTTGAAATGACCGGCCTCGCTCAGCCAGCACAGGGTCATCCATATTGATGGATAGTAGATTCAGATTCTTGGCCTCTTTCGATGGGGAACTCTTTGTCGTGACCAAGTTCCCAATCATGATTTGATTAACAATAGCACTTTGTAGACATGGAGAATCGCTAGTATCATGACACTTTTCCTTGTGGACATCATCAGTCCATGCAGAACCCAAGCCCCCTTTTTCTCTAGCCACTGACCCGTTGGAGTCGCTGCACATCAAACAATAGAATGGTACATGGCACGCACAGATGACACCGACAAGCAATACAAATTAGAGTTTCCTCGCCTTTTTGATTTCCAAATCGTCGCTTAACCACCACGTGTGCATACCGTGCCACATTCGTGCTTTGCGGATCGTCATGCAGTTGGTTTCAAAAGCAGGGTCTGATGGCGTTGGGGTGCCAACACAGACTATGTGGTTTGAAATGTGAAGGATGGAATCCGGCGTTTCTTAATTTAAAAAAAGTTGATCAGGGGGGTGGGCGGTGGTTTGATAGGCTTGAATCCAAGTCCGCGGACTGCGCAATAATTTGGAATTCATTCTAAAGTCAACAACGTTTTGAACGGACCATGGCGTACGTGTACGAAGAGAGAGAGAGAGAGAGAGAGAGAGAGAGAAAATGAGGGTGGAAAGGAGGTACAACAAGACGCTAGTGTTTCCATACACTCACTCTCTGGGCTCTGTCCTCGAGGCAGAAGGACAGAAGTGGAACGCGAATGTTCACTATGGAAACAAACTTTGACATGGAACCAAAGTGCGAGTGACAGCGGCGTCAAGAGGTGCGCCCTCAAGCATGTATTGAGTTCTCTGGAGAGGCAGGACCGGTGACAGCACAGTTGATTGAAATGTGAATCAGTAGCACGATTCTGGGAATCAAAAGCCTTGTGCCACTCCTTCAGTTTGCCATTTGTAGAATTGTCGGGTATACATGAAAATCAAAATACCTCTGTTCATCCTCCTTCTGTCCTTCACGTTCACGTCCAACGAGAACAGCTCGATCACACAAGAACGCACGCTTCAAACCAGCTTCGTTGCAGGTTCAGTATCGATCTTCCTATTCATCCAGAACTCTATAGGCAGAGGACGACTCTGCCAGGAATTCACAAGCCATGACACACGCTCTGTGAATCAACGGTGGTTTGGAATTCCAAAAGAGTGCTTGCGAGCTCAAAGAGCATAATCCGGCATTGAGCCTACCCTGTGACTATCAAATTTGCAGCAAAGACGTATAACCTCGAACGGTGGAGGTGGAATCCGTGACTCCCATCACAGACTATTGCTACTAGCACGAGAAGACCGTCTTTTCATTGCCGTTTTCCAGTCCCTATTCCTATTTTCCCAGTTGCTGATCTGTTTGCTTTGTGCTTTGTGCCTCGTGATATTGTAGTTCTGATAGATAGGCTGCACAGTGGCTGAACATGACCTCAAAAAGATTCACAATCTTGACCAAACATGTTCAGATACACGAGCCAGCATATAATGAATCATTTGTAATAATGTGTAAAGATGAATTATATTTTCATCCAAGATTTCGATTGGTACTCGTCCCAATCAAGATGATCTTAAAGAATTTGTTTCTTATATATACTCAAACAACCATCAATCATCATAAAACACCGACCATCACAAGCATCACAGGCAACACCCACATCACAACCACAACATCATCAATACCATCAACTCCAAAACCAGCAATGGTTCACTCTCAAGCCTCTATGTTCGGATCATTTTTAAAATTGTCCATCTTGCTCAAGGAAAACCACCGCTTCCTCCTGCTCTCCTCCTCCTCGATCCTTGCTGCTACTGCTACTGCTACTACTACTACTACTACTACTGCTGCTGCTGCTGCTAACCACTGTATTATACTCATAATGTCAAAGACCCAGTATTAGCATTGGTGTCTTTGAGTCTCGCCCTCATAGAGCTCAGAAAGGGGTATCGTATCGTTGATGCCCCAGAACAAATCAATAACCGCAAGAATCACAACCAGAAACACAAACACAAAAACAAACAGCCCAAAAGAAAGGAAAAAAACCAGACACAAAGAAATAGACGCATCAATACAAGAAAAGCAAAACAAAATGAGACAACAACTCCTGAACCCGACAATCTTTCCCATACACCATTTTGTTTCTGTTCTTTTCTTTGTGTGAGAGTATGTATGTACTTTGAAGTGTTCCGTTCCCATTTTTTTTTCTTCATATGACCAGTTCGGAAAAGCATAGGATAAGGCTTCTTTCTGATGCTGACCAAGCCCTTGAGAGCATACCAAAGGGCTCGTATGCTCTCAACTCTTCCTCCCTTGTTGCTTTGTTGAAAAAGATACCTCCCCTAATTGAATTGGTGGGGCCAGCAAGACACCAACATCTCTTCCTCCATACGTACAGCCTCTCTTGAGACTAAACACCTCGATGATCCTCCCTGAGATCTTGCCCAGACCTCCTGGCATGACAAAAACCGTTTTATGCCATGAGCGCAAGAATATTTGCCAGTCTGGTGACAGGCCAGATCATAGCAACACTGTCTGCTCAAGCAGTTCCACTACTTGGCATAGTAGACTGCCTGCCTGCCAAACAAATCCGCAAATCAAAACTAAGAGGTCCACTTGTTCGGTCCCCCCTAGGCACCCATCTCTGGAACAAAAGTGTTGCCATAGTTGAAGTCTAGCAGACCGTCTAGCATCCAGTGTTGCGGGTCAAAAAAGTCATAACTCGTTGGTTCATAATTAGAGCCTCCCAGCGGACCCGGCTGCGCGCTGCCGCCAAAGCCCGACGCACCACTTGGTGTCAGGGCGCCGCCATTGGCAGTAGCCAGGATGCTTGCGGACAGGCCGTGGGCTGCCGTCAGCGGCGGGTCAAGATGCGTAGTCGACGAGGCTGAGGACTGGTCGGCAGAATCTGGATTGGTTGGATGTTTTAGCGCTACGCCCCGTCCCACCACCGTTAGTGAACGGCTATAAGTTGGAAGTCTGCATGTACTTACAGTCAAGGTTGCCTCGCCCGCGGGCTTGGTATTCTTCTCTCCAGTGCCAGATGGAGTCGTACACCAGGCTCATGCTGTGTCGGCAGCGCACTCGCAGCTGCAGGCTGTCGTCCACGTCCTGGACAGTTTCCTCGTCATTGTAAGTCGTGTCCTTTTTAATGTGGTTGCGGGCGCCGTTCCACATTTGCACCATGAGCTCGGCCAGCCGCCAGTTGAGGTCGTTCTGTACAACACTGGTTGAGCGAATGGCCGTGATGGTCCGATGGAACAGAAGACGGCCACGCTCAAAGTCAATGGATTTGACAAAGAAGGAGCGCACAAGCTTGAGCAGAGCAAAGCTGGCAGCGACCAGCATCTGCTGAATGTAATTTGTGGCGTATCTCAGCAGGTCGCTGCCAGCATGTGGATCCAGGGCCGACGACGGCTCACTTTCGAGAATATAGTCGAGGAAATTACAGGTCGCCCGCCACAGGCCCATGAGGTCGTCGAGGTAGCCAGGGGTATTGTGGGAGTCGAAGAAGCCCGCCAGGCGCAGGTGCAGGCCAGCTGCCTTGAGGTGAAGGTTGACGACTCGCGAGAGGTTGCGGGACAGGATGGAGGCCTGGAGCTCATTATATTCACGCCGGTACACGCGCATAAGCATGGCACGATGCTCGTCTCCCGCTACGCCACGAGGATCGCTGGCGTTGCTGTACATCTCCTTGGACACTTTGTCGCAGAAGCGCTCGATCTGGAGCCGAGCTTCGAGCTCGGGCGACAACTGGAACGGCCCAGACTCACCCGGACGGATGGCCAAGGTCCAGTCGTAGAGCGTCGAGGCAGGCTGACCGTAGCCAGTGCCTATTGTCTGGGCGACGACGTTGCATACGGCCCAGGTCACCACACGATCGTGCAACTGCTCGTTGTCGAGGTCAATGATGACGCGCGAGAAATCATTGATGTGGTGTGGCCGGTGAAGACCAATCAGCGTCGAGATCTTCATCATGACACCACACAAGATCTGGGTCGGGTCGGAGGACGAGGTACTGGTGGGCAGCGGCCATGTGCAGAAGAGGCACAATGCCTTGACAACGTGATGGCTGCTGGGCACATCGCCAATGGTCTGCCAGAGCAGACGGGTCAGAGGCCCTGACAGAGTGCCCAAGAGCGTTGGGTCGGGGTGGTAGCGGCGGGCGGCAACAGAGATGAGGACCCAGTAGAGCAGCGGATGCTGCGCATAGTACTGGTCCGGCGATTGTGATGGGTTGAGGAACGGCAGGAATTGGTGGTAGTTGGAAAAGTACTCGTGGAAGAGCTGGGACTCGGTGTCCTCGGTCAGGCGCACGTCCTCGAGCTCGCGACAGATGCGCGGCATGCTGTAGGAGCCGCCACGCTTCAGATGCAGCAGAGACGAGACAGCCTCGTCCGAGCCCATCAGAGACGGGTTTCGGGTGTGGGAGTAGACGCTATTGACAACGGGCGACTGCAGCTGGGACTGTATGTCGTCGTCCTCTTCGAGCAAGAACCCTTGCGCCTTTGCTCTGGCCACGCTGCGGCGCAGCTTGTCGATTTCTTTTTCCATTTCTGCATGCTTGCTACGCTTGCCCACGCGTTTGAAGTTGGATTCGATCTTGCATTCGAGTTTCAGCCGCACGCAGCGGGAGCAGCTGGAGAAGGGATCTTGCACGACATCGCATCGAAGCTGGACAGGACAGAGAACAACGTCAGCAACGATGACGGAGAATGGGTGTTGGCAGACAGAGGCAAACAGTGCCGACTCACCTTTTGCTGGCGGCACTCGTTGCAGGCTCTCTTGACGCCAGGCTGCCTCTTCTTCTCGTGGTGGTCTCCCGTGCCATCCCCGTCGTCATCTCCGTCGATGCTGGCTGGGCTCTCGTCCATGATGGCGACAGAGCCTCTCTTGCGCTTCTGGGCGCCATTAGGGCCTAGGCCAGCAGAGCCAGCCGAGTGGGCAAAGGCCTGGCTCCGCACGGAGACGGGACTGGCGGGACTGAGGGAGGAGGCCGGCGCAGCGGTGCTCTGCGCGTGTGGCAGCGGGTTTGCCGGGGCGATGGCAGCGGCCTGGCCGTGCGGCGCCGCGGCTGGGCCGGCCCCGGGCAGCGAGGAGCTGTCCATGCACGATAGCGAGGGCCTGGGAGGGGCCAGGCGCAAGACGATGGGAGGCCGATGCCGCAGGTGCCTTGGCTGGGCTGGTGTTGCGGTTGCGGCGGGCCAAACGATGCGATCAATGGGCCGGTTGCCGTCGCAGTGGCCGGATGCAGCCCGCAGCAGCAGACTGGAGAACAACACAGGCTGGCAGAAGGCTGGAGCTGAGGCTTGGGCTGCGGCTGCGGCTGGAGCAGCGACAGCGGGCAAGGCTGAGAGGTCTGGCAGCGGAAAGTGGCTGGATGGAGTCTGTGGCGGGCCGGTGTCGCTGTCGCGATAGTGGTTGCGCTTGGTGTTGACAGCCTCTGGAAAGTCTCTCGAAGGCCGGCCGAAATCGCAGGGTGCGGGGTAGCGCTGGCCGGGAATATGGGAAAACGGCCTGGGTGCCTGGGAGCCTGGGACGATAACCCAATCGATAGAGACGATAGAACGATAAGAGGCAAGGAGGATGGCCAGACGGATGACTGACGGCTGAGGGAAGGTGCCGAGTCAGCAGGGCTGGATTCAGCGGGTGCGGAAAAGTGCTAGCAAAGCGAGGGGGAGGACGAGGACGAGGACGAGGAAGGAGGCATCGAGAGGAAAACCTTCCTTTCCTGAGAACCAAGGTTTGGAAGCGTGATGCTGCAAGTAAAAAGGTACAGCAATACCTGCACTGGCGAGCACCGAGTACCAAGTATCCAAGTACCACCAACACCGGGTTTGACTCGACTCGACAGCAAACGCAACCCCCAGGCCAGGACTTCGTATTTGATTCCACACCCAGAGTCCAGCACTGCTGCTATTGTCCCCGACAATCTTGTCGCGCAATTGACTCACAGGCTCGCAACACAGCCTTCTGCAAGACAGACAGATACACAGACAGACATCATCCCCGCTGCAGCTCCCACCAAAAAATCTGCCCTGCAGCCCATCTGCCCAGCGCAGCCAGCGTAGCCAGCCAGTTCCTTGCCCGCCCCACTTTGCTTGCTCGGCTGCCGCGTGCATGGGACAGGGTCCATTGCTAAACGGCCGGGACAAGCGGAGTTGCTGGCACTGAGTATGCGTGGTGATTGGCTGGGCCCATCTGTCGGTGGACACCCGATAAGCCTAGCAATTACAGCCGATAAGACGACAAGCTCTAGCGCCACTCACGTCGCGGCTGGCCAAGCAAATCAATCACGTAATCTGTACGTACTCGCTGGCCCGACGCTGCGACTAGCCTCGTTGCCCTGGTGGCTGTCGAGCACAAAGGACCATGACCATGACAATGTCACGAATGTCTCCATCTCGCGTATCAGACCATCCTTGAACCTCAACCAAGGTAGCGACGTCGACAACGATAACGACAACGACATACAGCACTGTAGAGAATACAACACATTGTCACCTCAAAACTCATGCCGTCTCCTGTCACAGAAAAGCACGTCAAGGACCAGCAGGCTGACGGCCTGGCTCCGTCGACAAGGCCTCTTCTGCCCAAGAGACCCTTGCAAACCATGCCGTTCGCAGCCTCGTCAGCCTCGTACACGCTGAAGCCGGCCCGGGCCAGCGAGTTAACGGTGGCCTCACTGGCCTCTGCTGGTGCGTCTCTGGCTCTGCTGGATTCTCCGTCTCTTGGACATACACATCTCCAATTCTCTGGGCTTTAGAGCACAGTATGGGATGGAGTGTTTCTGCTCCACAGCATCATCCATTGCACTCACTGCATTACTGACTGCTGGCCAGCCGATTCTCGCGTTTCGCCTGTCGTCGTCAACTCTTTGGCACTGCCCCAGCCGTTTGTCGACCCACTCGTCACTTGAGCAGGCTGCGTACTGTATTCTCGCTTGTATTCTCGATCTGATAACTTTCTTTGCTGGAGCTCGTCAAGTTGCACAACGCGCCAGAACGGGGCTCGCCGAGGCTCGTGTGGGATCCCGTGAGTCAACCATCAAGCGGGCCTCGACGACGAGACCGACAGCACGCAACAAAGGTGGAGTGGCAGCGTACCAGGCTGTTGGCCTCGAATGCCGAGCGATGCGGTCACACTGCATGTCACGAACGATCATTCGGGAGCCCAGATGCGGCCAAGATGGACCGATGGGTTGGGAGAGCAGACAAAGTCTTGGCTTGTACCGATGAGCAACATTGAACTTGGTGTGCGAGCCGCCTGGCTTGATTCTGCTATCAAGAGCACACGCACGTGACAAATCTTTGCTGTGCCAAACGTGAGAGTTGTATGCTGGTCATTGCTTGCACGTGGCCAGCAGAGTGCCTTCCGAGACGATTCGTTGTGATGTTCAGCCACAGGAGACAAACCCCGCAGAGCCTTTACTTGCATGCGCTGGCCTTCAACAAGCTAACCGCCTTCTTCTGTCCATGATTGCCTGTTTCTCGTACCGTTTCAACGCGCGTTGTCACATCCCACGCATCACCACTGCGATCAAATGTGGGTCTCATGCTGCTGCTGCTGCTGCTGCTGCTGCTGCTGCGGGAGCCGCCTACGTGCATTCCAGCATTTCCAGTACATATGCAGGCGAATCGCCAAAAGTCTGCGGACAGTTCGATATGAGCATGGCAGAGATGTAAGCTTGCAAATTCCCCACTAGCCTCAGCAGTCGTGAGAAAGTCACCTAACCAAATGTACAGTACATCCAGAACATGCTCGCTACCTGTTTAGCAGACGGTCTGAAGACCCAGGAGACCCACGGCAGCGTTGCATTGCCACGCGCTGGTGCTGCAACGGGCCCAATTGCAGCGCCATCGACCTGCGAGGATCGATCTGTCACCCACTCAGACTTGCTAGGCGGACGAGTCGGCCTCTGTCCATAATGGCTGGTGCTGGTGGACACTGATGAAATCCAAGCAATGGCTTATGCAGAGGCAGTCAAGGACACCCAGGCACGCGCCCAAGTGATTTGACCGCAACAGCATGCCTCTGTTGAGGGGGCTTCAAGCCACAGGCGCTGCACTCGACCGTGCATGAGCCGGCTGAAGGGGCTTTTGCCCCCCCCCCCCAGCATGGACTACAGACCGCAGCATTTGCCAGCATTTTGCCGCTATCAGCTTACCACCACAAGATGTGTGTGGCACAAGACAATTTACACGGCTCAACCTCCGGCTTCCCACCGAGACCACATGCACTCGGCTACAATCGGGTCCACTACGAGGCCATCTGCACGTCTGAGTGTACGGAGCATATACGCAGTATGTGGCATGGTTGTCCGCAGCCATTCCACTTATTCACTCATTCAAGTGTGCCCTTGCAGCAGCAAATCACCACACTTGCCCCTCAAGAAAGCCACAGTACTCCCAAACGTGCCTCAGCCGGGCTACGGTGGTGCACAAGGAAACGTCCCGGCGGATTCCTGCCTGGTCATTGCAGGCCAACGAACCCAGCTGACTTGAACAGCTTCGAATAGGCACCCGTGGACGCCACGAAACCCTGTCAGACTCATCAGCCATGAACTCCTCCTGAAAATCAGGGCAGGATGACAGATTGCATATCCGTTCTCCCATCCATCGCTTTCCACATGCAGAATGATCCGGCTGTGGACGCAGCAGCGTGGGTCCATGTTTCCTGGTGTGCCTCTGTGCCTGTGTGCTTGTGTGCCTGTGAGCCCAAAGACCCTCCCACCAGTGCAACCCTCCATCACAGCTGCGACACCCGACTGTCTCTGCCGATGAACGGATTCCCGTTCGTTGCGACTGGCAACTCTTGTGCGCCTACGGACGCAGCTTGCCGCGCAACCTCTCTTTTGGCGACGCGCCCCTAGCTGCTTAATTCCAGACATGATACGTCTTGCCCCATTGTGTGCCCCATTGTGTGCCCCATTGTGTGCTCTTCTTTCAACCTAGAGCCGCCATTTGACCACCTTGTCACTGTTGTACACGCCTTGCGTTTCCGACGTCCATTTCCAGATACTTGGGCCGGCCCGTGATGGATGACCACGCCGGAGTCGAGCAACCGCTGCTCGGCAACAATCACCACCGCTTCGGCGCCAGGGAGCACGATGACGCCTACGCAAGACGCGTTGCCACGGCTGCGCCTTCAGTAGAACCCGAGGACGCAGAGGACGCAGCATCCACAGATACAACCAGCAGCCCTTTCGACTCCGAGACGCAGACGGGCGTTCAGCTGGCAGATGCCGTCAATCTCGTCTGGACCAAGCATGCACTCGTCCTCGTGTATTGCTTCATCTTTCTCAACTTCTTCATCAACTCGCTCGAGGCCCAGACTTCGTCTAACCTGATTCCCTACGTCGTCAGCAATTTCTCAGCGCATGCGCTCATCCCGGCCGTTTCTATCACGTCCCAGATTCTCGGCGGAGTGCTGAAATTGCCCATTGCCAAGCTGATTGATACCTGGGGTCGACCTCAAGGTCTGCTGGTGGCCACCGTCTTTGGTACCGTTGGCCTGATCATGCTGTCTTGGTGTCGAGACGTCAAGACATATGCCGCAGCCCAAATCTTCCACACCATCGGCTTCAACGGAGTGCAGTACATTCTTGACATCATCATTGCCGACACCTCCTCGCTCCAGGATCGTGCCCTGGCGTTTGCCTTTGCCAACTCGCCCTTTATCCTCACGACCTTTGTTGGGCCGGTGGCAGCAAAATGGTTCCTACGTCACAGTTCCTGGCGCGTCTCGTTCGCCTTGTTTGCCGTCTTGACACCGTTGGTCGCAGCGCCCGTATTTATCATACTTCAGGCCAATGCGAGGAAGGCAAAGGATTTGGGGGTTGTCCACTACAAGAGGCCAGAGCGGACCTGGCAAAAGAGCATTCACCACTATCTTGTGGAATTTGATGGTACGTACACATACATACCTATGCTTTCGTTGCACGCCAGTGCTGTTCACGAGGAGCGCGACCTGTTTTGAGAGAGCCCAACTTACTTATTGTGTTTCACCATGTAGCCATGGGCATCGTGCTTGCAGCCTCGGGTCTGACGTTGTTCCTCCTGCCCTTTTCCATTGCAGGCTCGGCTGGTAGCAAATGGTCATCGCCGCTCATCTTGGGTATGCTGCTTCTCGGCTGTGTCCTGATAGGGGCATTCGTCTTGTTTGAGCACTACTGTGCGCCCAAACCGTTTGTCCCTTTCCAGTTGCTACTTTCTCGCAACGTCATGGGCGCCTTTGTTCTATCAGCCGTGTTCTTTATTTCGTATTATTGCTGGGACGGCTACTACACCTCGTACCTGCAGGTGGTGCATCAGCTAAGTGTAGCGGAAGCCGGCTACGTGGCCAGCATCTTCACCATCGGGACTTGTTTGTCGGGCCTTGTCGTGGGGTGGCTGGTCCGGAGAACCGACCGATTCAAGTCGCTTGCTTTGGCCGCAGTACCAGTCCACGCCTTGGGAGGTGGCCTCATGATCTTCTTTCGACAACCGCATACGCCAGTCTTGTATGTGATTCTGTGTCAGGTTCTGATCTCGGCAGGCGGCGGCGTGCTTGTCATTACGCATCAAATGGCCGCCATGGCCGTGGCCAAGCACGGCGAGGTAGCCTCGCTGCTTGCACTGCTAGGACTGTCGAGTGCCGTGGGGGCTGCCATTGGAAGCTCCGTGTCGGGAGCCATCTGGACCAACACCGTTTATGTCGAGCTTGTCCAACGACTGCCCGATGATGCCAAACACCTGGCCAAGCTCATCTACGAGGACCTCGAGCGACAGCTGAGCTATCCCGTAGGCGACCCTGTCCGAGAAGCACTGATGCAGGCATATGGCATTGCGCAGCGACGCATGGTCATTGCTGGTCTCGCCATGTCGCTCATTGCATTGCCGTCGGTCATGGTATGGAAAGACATCAGGGTTTCGCAGATCAAGCAAGTCAAGGGCCGCGTCCTCTAGAAAACGAAGCACCCGGCCATGACTCGCTCCTCGTTTACGCCGCCAAAGGTCTTCTATTTTACTTCACACACACACGGGTGTGTCCTTGCCATTCTGCAGTCATGGACCCCCATGCCTTTTTTTTTTTTTTTCCTGCGAGCTCACGGTGCTATTGCGATAGCCACGAGCTTGTACTGTGGGATTTTTTTTTTTCTTTTTTCTCGTTCTCCTTTCGAAAC